>RJWJ010013507.1:0-39741 GCA_004363605.1 Indri indri | reverse complement strand
GGCATGGTGGCACATGCCTGTAGTCCCAGCTACTCGGGAGGCTGAGACAGTAGGATTGCTTGAGCCCAGGAGTTTGAGGTTGCTGTGAGCTAGGCTGACGCCATGGCACTCGCCCCAGGCAAGGGAGTGAGACTCTGTCTCAAAAAAAAAAAAAAAAAAAAAAAAAAACTCAGGCCAGGTGCTGTGGCTCACACCTGTAATCTCAGCACTTTGGGAGGCCAAGACAGGAAAATCACTTAAGGCCAGTTTGAGACCAGCCTGGGCAACATAGCAAGACCTCATCTCTACAAAAAATTAGCCAGGCATGGTGGTGCACACCTGTAGTTCCAGCTACTCTGGGTACTGAGGCAGGAGCATCACTTGAGCCCAGGTGTTGGAGGTTGCAGTGAGCTGTGATCACCCCACTGTACTCTAGTCTGGGTACCAGAGTAAAACCTTGTCTCAAAAAAAAAAACAGCCCAACAAAGGGTGAGCCTCCTTTAGTCCAATTTACCAACTCATCTTAAAAGAATGATTGAGAGCACCTAGGAAGGGATCTTTACCCTGGAAGGTTCAAGGTGTGTGATGGCCGAGTTGTGACAGTTATAGCTGGCCTCCTCCTGTCCACTAAACACATTATAGAGCTTCAGCTGTCCCGTGCATGTGCCAAGCATCAAGAACCGCTCCCGTGCTGAGAATGCACAGCAGGTGAAGCCACTCTCATCCTCATTGGCTTCCCGAAACACTGAAATAGGACGGAATCTAAGCAAAAAAGAGAAAATCAGAGACAAAGAATGGGCCTTAGAAAAAGCAAACTTTGCTAAAAGGATGGAAGAGAAAGTAGAAAGCATTAATATTTCAAGTGGGTTCTTCCAAAATCAGTGACCTTCAGTGGTTCATTTTCATTTTAAATGACAGAAAAGGACCTCCACTTATAAATTTAAATAACAAAAATTCCCACATTTAAAACCTGTGATCCCACGACCTTTATGTAAAATCTGTAAAGAATAAGAATAGGAGGTAACTTGCACCCAGCACGAAAACAAGCTTGGGAGCCTGGGCAGGGACAGCGTGTTGCATGGATTCTAGAAAATATACTATTACAAGTGTAACAAGAACACAGTATTCAATCAAGTATATTGTCAACAACACCTGAGGAACCCATGGTTGACAAAAGATGGTGCAGTTACATTGTTCGCATATTACGCAAAGTAACAATCAGTGATATTTCAGGCCAACAAAAAGTTTTCTGGACTAATCCCTCTATGCTGGAACTGCCCAAACACTTTGATTTAAACAGAAGAACCATTCCAATTCCCAGGGAGTGGGGGACCTCTTCTTACCTGCTAAAGATAAGGTGCCTATCAAAGCAGCCGCCATCCACCCCTCCATACTTTGGAAATGATGCCCTGCGGTTTAGTCTTGAGGTAAAGTTTATTGGCGCTTGCCGCCTCTGTTTTGGCTCAGGACACTGGTGAGGAGTAAAGAGAGAGAAAGGTGGGCAGGTGGCAACTGGATTCTTGCAGCGGGCATGTTGTTCTCTAAGATATTCTGTGATGATACTGTCCAGTGTAGGTGGGGAAGGAAGATGTCTGTCCAATTGCTTTTTAATGGCTGGGCTTTGGCTGTAGGCGCCATGGTCCGACTTCTGCCGCAACACTCTGATTTTTCTGCCATTGCAGGGTGATGGTCTCTCTCTGATAAAGCTGATCCTACCAATCAAAGGGGAGTTCCCTGCATAAGATGGGCCAGGCAGAGCTAGTGAACCCTGGGGGGGCCGTGGCTGAGGATGGGCAGTAGGGGCACAAGGGGCAGAGGCACCCACGGCAGCATGGCTGCCCAGTCGAGTTGCGATGCCATTGGCAATACGAGGGGTGCGGGGAAGAGAGACAGGAGAAGCAGCAGCAGTGACTGGGGTGAAGGCAGAAGAATGGGAGGCGGCAGTCATGGGCAGGTCTGCCTCTTTCGTCAGCACGGTTGCTGTCTCTCCAAGCCCTTTAGAAATAAGATGGTTTCGTATCAACAGAAGCAGCTCTTTCTCAGGGAAGGAAATCCTTGACTGGGCAACAACATCTGCTTTCTGCAGTCGTGCCAAGGACACATCAGTACCAATGAGAAGTGGTTTTCCTGACACTCGTTCAATGAGCTCAGCGGCATACTTGCAGAACTTGACATGGTCACTGCGCTTGTCCTGCAGTACAGGCTCTTTCATCAGCTGCTGTATCTGGCAGCTGCTGAAAAGGGGCAGTTTGCTGATGATCTGCCGGACAGTGCTACTGCGAGACAGGCCCACCAGGGCCTTACAGGCCAGGGCCCGGATCTGGTCTGCATCTGTGATGGGCATCTTGATGGACAGTAGGGACAGGAGCACCTTGATGCCATTGTTGGACTGGACCACATTCCACATCTTGGCCAGGGTGTGCTCACTGCTTTTGGGGGTCTGAGGCAGCTTTCTCCGAGGAGTACCAGAGATAAATTTGCCAATACTAGATATTCGATTATCCGGGCCACAAACACAATTGATGATAATTTGAAGTGCTGACTTCTGAATTTCAGCATCATGGATAAAGAACTCACCCTCAGCCACTCCCAAAATAATGCTGATACCTATTAAGGAAAAACATATTATATCATTCATCATAAAACTAATGACCAACTTCAATGGTTGTTCCAGAGTCAAAACTTGGAGTTCTATTCATTTTGTTCTACTTAAAAAAACTACCTCACTTTTTTAAAAAGTACAAAGAATTGTATAAAATACAATTTGTTCTACCAGAATATGTCTTTTTTTTTTTTTTTTGAAACAGAGTCTCACTCTCTTGCCTGGGGCGAGTGCCGTGGTGTCAGCCTAGCTCACAGCAACTTCAAACTCCTGGGCTCAAGCAATCCTACTGTCTCAGCCTCCCGAGTAGCTGGGACTACAGGCATGTGCCACCGTGCCTGGCTAATTTTTTCTATATATATTTTTAGCTGTCCAATTAATTTCTTTCTATTTTTTGGTAGAGACGGGGTCTCGCTCTTGCTCAGGCTCGTCTCGAACTCCTGAGCTCAGAACGATCCGCTCGCCTCGGCCTCCCAGAATATGTCTTTATGATGTAATACCTCATATAAAGTTATCAAATAGGAGAATGATGTAGGTATTACCTAGAAGTCACCAAGGTTCATGTGTAATTTTTCCTAGATAAAAGGAGCAAAAATAGTAGTAATAAATTAAAGACCTTCTCAAGACAGGAAAAAGCCCTCAGCTTTGCTGCTATAGTGGCAGTAAAAATCTTTCCACTATATTAAGAAAATCAATAACAAGTGTCTGAGCCTGGGGCTTTCTTGCCAGAGTGGTGCACCCTAGGACCCACGGCCAGTCACACTGCTTCCCATACTCACTTCAGCAATACCCTCATCAGCCCTACTCTTAATAAAGTATATTTTTCAAACAAAATTTATTTTCCTTTTTTTGTGTATATGACAGTTTCTACCCATTTTAAGCTACTTGCCAATTACTGACTGTTTTTAGTGTACAGGTTACAGTTGCTGAAGTTTTATACTACCAGCCCCCAACCTTTTTTCCCGTAAACTTTATTTTTAGTGCAAGACTCTGCAGAGTATAAGGTTTTCAGGAATGTACATGTACTATTATAGAAGAAATCCTGATACCACTCAGAAAACCTTTGTTGACTAGCATGACGCCCTTATATGAAACTGTCTGGCACTACTAACAAGGGACTCTACTACTTTTTGTTCTAATATCCCAAAATCAGGTGAGCAACCACAACCAGAATAGCAAAGCAAAAAAACAAAAGCAGACCAAAATCAACAAAAATGGCAAGGTACAACCTACCTACAGTAGAGATGGTAGAGCCAGCCTCATCCAGCACGTCCACTGATTCTGCCAACTGGAGCTGGATTTTTGGCACCACAGTGAGAATAGCCAGGACATCCAAAGCAAAGCGCACAGTATCATTCCTGGATAGGAAGAATAATTAGTCAAAAGGAAACTAGAATACAGCCAAAAGAAATAATAAGTTAAAAAGAGAGATAGATATACAGATAGACAGGCAGACACACAACAGACCAGAACCACTACCTGTGTGGCTCTATGCCTGGCTATGGCATCAAGAGAGGATTTGTAAGTCACCATGACATTACTTCCAAAAAATATAGGGATGAACTTTTTACCTATCAAACTGTTAAAATTAAAAACAAAGAATAATCCCCAATGCTGTTGAGTACATATAGAGACAATATAATATAATGCTCTCAAAGTTTTAGTGGGAGTAGAAATTAGTACACTCTTTCTAGAAAGTAATCTGGAAATATGAAACAAGAGTCTAAAATGTTCATAAACTTTGGCCCAGAAATTTCACCTCTAGCAATCTGTCCCAAAGAAATAATCAGAAGTACAAATAATTATTTATGTATTGAGATGTCCATTACCACATCATTTAGAATAGCAAAAGAATTAGAACAGCCACATACACAACAGGAATACATGTGTTAAATTATAGTATACTCAAATGACAAACTACTCTGCATCCATTGACAATCGTTTTCAAAGAACTCTAAAGGATGAGAAAAAGGGCTCAAGACACATTAATGAAATAGAAAATGTAAGATACAAAGTTAAAAATCTGACAATACTAAATATCAGCAAGAAGATAGAGAAATGAAAGCTCCTATATACCGGTGGGAGAATAAAACGGTATTAACATTTTACAAGTAATTTGGCAATATCCAATAAATGTAAAAATGCAGACACCCTACAACCCAGGTTCTACACATCATATCTTTAAGAGAGACTCCAGAAGGAGTTTATAATATGATTTATTTAATAGAAAAACAAAAACCAAAAAACCCCAGTAAATGTCCATCAATAGGGGGATAAACTGTAGTATAGAAATACGGCAGTTTAAATAAATATCAACATGTATAAATCATAAATCTCAAAAACATAAGGGTGAAAAAAGTAAGTTGCAAAAGATGCATTCAGAAAAATAAATAATTTTAAAACACACAAAGCAGTATTATATTATTGTTTATGGACACATAGATATGTATAGTATAAATACATGAATGGAGAGAACACAGTCCAAATTCAGAAGAATGGTCACTCTGGGGAGGCAAGAAAAGGAATTGAGGAAGAATTGAGAAGAATTGAGGAAGCAACAAAATACAGCAACATGCCAGCCCTGGTTAAGGCTGGAGCAGTTATATTATTCTGTACCTTTCTATATTTCAAAATATTCATAAAAAGGATGAATTTCATTAAG
Source organism: Indri indri (assembly GCA_004363605.1). NCBI lineage: Eukaryota > Metazoa > Chordata > Mammalia > Primates > Indriidae > Indri > Indri indri. The sequence goes on along the minus strand of RJWJ010013507.1, from coordinate 34,498 downwards.
TAGTATAATCTCAATTACATATATTTACAAACATGGAAAAAAACTAGGAGGAAATTAACAGTGGCTAAGAATAGTTTTCTCTTTATAAGGTTCATATATTCTAAAGCAGAAACAAGCATTTATTAATTTTATTTTTAAAAATAAACTTTTTAAATCAAGGATATTGATATTTTTTCAATAATCCAAATATGCATTTACCAATCAAAAATGTATCTATAGCCTTCCTAATTATCTTTTGAGCTTTCATCATCTTTTGAGTTCTCCAAATAAACATATTTTTTTTCAATATTCTGAAACAGTGGTTCTAAAAGTATAGTCACTGAAAACTACACCTAGAAGTCCCTGAGACCCTTTCAGAAGGGCCTGTGAAGTCAAAGCTATTTTCATAACAGTACTAAGAAGTTGTTTTCCTTTTGTACTCTCATTCTCTCACAAGTGTATACTAGAGTCTTCCAGAGATTATGTGCTGTGTGAGATTGAATACAGAAGCAGATATGAGATATTAAGCCAGACATTTTTAAAAACTTGCTAAAATTATCTGGTTTTATTTTGGAAATTTTCCATAAAAAATGCAAACATGCAATGGGTTCACATTATTTTTAAATAAATGCATAAATATTTTTACATTTTTCTCAGTTTTAATTTCTAATACAGTAAAAATTGATAGACATAACACAAAAAACAAAAACTCTTTAGAGTTCTCAATAATATGGCTTTTAATATGGTAAAAGGGTCCTGAGACCAAAAGTTTAAGAAAAGCTGCTCCGAAAGTACCCACCTATATTTAATCCTCGGATAAGCGAAGAAACTATATTCACCCTAAATAAGCCCCTCTTATCTTTATGACAGTGGACGAAAAGAGAAAGAAGGTAAAGAACTGCTGTTTATAAACTTTGTTACTATCTTCTCTTCAGATCCCCATCTTTTCCAAAATAGAGTTTCAATTCTTTTTATATCACCTACAAATAGAACCCACCCAACCTCCTGACTGTATCAGCTGCCCTTTTCTGAGCCTCATCCTGCTCTGCTCTCTCACTATTATGAAAATCATAATAGTGTGTTGAATTCCAAGAGTAAAAAGACAGTCTTATGCAAAAGTAAGATAAACATTATACATGGTTGTCAAGTAGTAAGTAGCAAGACATCTGAAGTCTAAGTACCAAAGAATACGGGACTCTAGCCTCGAGGTGAGACTTTAACCCCAGCTCTGCAGCTGTAGCCATGTAAATTATATAACTTCTCTGAGAGTACAGATGTTGATCCTTGCCTATTGTGCAATATTTACAATCACTAAGACCATATATATAAACAAGCACCCTGGAAATTAAAAACCATATTTTCATGTTTAGTTTCTCAGATTCAAGTCCAAAATTTCAATTCAATTCAACGAATGTTTCTTAAGCATACACCATAGGCAAACCAACATCAACTTTAGCAAAGAGTAGGATCAAACTTCATTTGAAACCTCTCTCTGGTCCCACCTTGCATAATAGGTCTTCCAATTGCAGGCAATAGAAATAAGCTGCAACAAGAGTTGCACACAAGAAAGTTTGAGGAAGACTTCAGCTGGTTCCCAATATAGCTGCGCTGGTCCATATTCTATCAAAAACTCCATCATTTCCACAATCTGTTCATGAGTATATGAACATGCCTATAAAGGAGAGATACATATTATTATTATAATATATAACTCTATCATCTGCCTGCTACCTTCTCAACCACAGCTCACTGACCAACAGGTTTTAAAAATAAAGCTAAGTAACAACAGCTTTCAAATTCCACAATTCTTGAGTCCAATAGCCCATACGTGAAATAACAACTATATACTGTTTAATCTTTGGATTTTTTTTTTGTTGTTGTTTTTGAGACAGAGTCTCATTCTGTTGGCCAGGTTAGAGTGCCGTGGTGTTAGCCTAGCTCAGAACAACCTCAAACTCCTGGGCTCAAGTGATCCTCCTGCCTCAGCCTCCCAAGGAGCTGGGACTGCAGGCACACACCACCATGTCCAGCTGATTTTTTCTATTTTTAGTAGAGATGGGATCTTGCTCTCACTCAGGCTGGTCCAGAACTCCTGAGTTTAAGCGATACTCCCGCCTTGGCCTCCCAGGGTGCCAGGATTACAGGCGTGAGCCACTGTGCCCAGCCATAATCTTTTGTTTATTTTATTTATAAGTAGACTCACAATACATTTTGCCCAAAATGATAACAAAAGGTTCCTTTGTGCAGATATTTCACAGCTCAAGAAGAGAAAGAAGCACCATGTAATTGACTTCTTTTCAATTTGTGATTTTTAAAACATGCAGACACTGATCTTGATCCCAAAGCATATTAAGTTCCAAAATGATAGAGAAGTGAAGTTATAGGCACACCCTTTCGGGAAAGAAAGTCCACACAGGAAGCAGGATATCTAGTACCTGTCATAAAAGAAAGCCCTTTTACACATACTTTAGTTTATCTTTTAGTTCTAGTATCCCCTCAAAAAAAGTAGCAACTTACAACTAGGAGCAAAATAAGTCCTTGAAATTAACCTATTACCTCCATTTTCAATTGTTCTGCCTCAATACAGGGAAAGCATAATGCAACCATGTATATCCTGCAGAGATTCCACTGATCTAAATGTGAGTTTCAGGCTCAAGATGTTACAGAGAGTGTCAGAACTTTCCCTTGTAAGACAAGGTCCTCTCACCTTGTACGGGGGTTGAGGGTGGACAAGGATGCCACCCTCAGTCCTCTGAAGTGACTGCTTCACTTGTTCCAATTTAATAGCCAGGTGAGCCTCAAAGTACTTGCGCAAGGCCATGCAGGTATGTTTCCCAGTTTGGCGGCTAGCGAATATTTCATCATCACTCAGAAGTGCACCCTGATCTTCCAAATTCAGAATCTCCAAAGTACTGATCTATTAACAAAGAGGCAAAAGATTGGGGCAGAAAGTAGGGGAGAGAACAGGAAGGAAGAGAAAAGTAAAAGGATAAAAAAAAGGAGGGAAAAGATTTGGTAAACTTTTATGCTCAACAGTTGTGGTCCCCAACCCCCGGGCCACAGACCAGTAACATCATGGCCTGTTAGGAACCAGGCCAGACTGCACAGCAGGAGGTGAGCATCAGGCGAGCAAGCAAAGCTTCATCTGTATTTACAGCTACTTCTCAGTGCTTGCATCTCCACATAACCTCTGCCTCCTGTCAGATCAGCAGCAACATCAGATTCTCATAGGAGCCCAAACCCTACTGTAAACTGCACATGCAAGGGACCTAGGTTGCTTGCTCCTTATAAGAATCTAATGCCTGATGAGCTGAGGTGGAGCTGAGGCGGTGATGCTAGTGCAGAGAAGTGGCTGCAAATACAGATTGACATTAGCAGAGAGGTTTGACTGTACAATAAATGTAATGCACTTGAATCATCCCGAAACCATCCCCCACCCCCACCCTGGTCCATGGAAAAACTGTCTTCCATGAAACCAGTCCCTGGTGCCAAAATGGTTGGGGATCGCTGCTCAACAAGCTTGACAAATATCAAAGTATATCTACATATACAACATGCTAACAGTAGCTATAAGAGAGCCAAACATTAAACCTATAAAATGATAAAAGCTTTTAATTACGGTGAAAGAAATACAGGCATAAAGCTATTGCTTTTAGAAAGATGATCAACAGCAATTTCTCCATAAGAATATTATATCCAAGGCTAGTCTACAATGGTACACAGAGTCCTCTAACCATTAAAGAAAAAGAGAAACTTGTGAATGGAGAAAAAAGATTTCACATAAATAATAACAAAACTCCTCCAATCAGAAGCTTTCTTCAATGGTGTATTACTAAAGGGTAGCCAAGACAAGCAGAACCCCTACTTCTAGAGAGAAAAACCAATGAAAGAATCTCACCAAGTTCACCAGACGGCGAAGACCATCATAGCGGTCAAAGAGCTCCAAGACAGCCCGGAATGAAAAGCAAATTGAGAAAAACATGGTAGCATGGCAGCATCCTGAAGCGTGAGAACACTCCATTAACCACAGGGTATAGTTCACCACGTCAGACAGAACATTGTGGGGATGCATGCAAACCTGCAAAAAATAAAAATAAACATAAAGCTTTTAAATTTAAGGGCAAAGGAGCCTCAGAATGGGATGAAAAATTCACCAGTATAGATATCTTTGCAAAACATAATGACCATTCCCAGTCAAGTCATTCTTAAAGTTTACTTCACAATTGCAATTTTAGAACATAATCCATTCCAAACAAGAAAACAACCTAATTTTAGATAAATATTTAAATTCAACTTATACTTACTAAATGCCAACAAATATTTACATCATTTAATGCTCACAATGGCTCGGCTACATAGGTATTAGGATTCCCACTTAACAGATGAGGAAGAAGCTCTCAGAGAAGTTAAGGGATTCCTCCAAGGTGATAAAAGTACCTTGAGCCTTATGATACTAAGTCTACAAGTTTAGTGTCCATTTGCTCACTGATTCAGTCACACACATTTTGATGTCTACTATGGATCGATAATGAAATTATAAAGTATTCCCCAGGTTTGCTTGGTACTTTTTTTCTCTATCTTAGCCATAATTAACTTTGTATATACACATACGGATTAGTTTACTATTCTCAAAAGACTACCTATCTTTCATAATGTTGAACTCAAAAGAAAAAACATCAAAGCTGATTATCTTATTAAAAAGTAAGCAAAGATGAATAAAGACATAGCTCAAGAAGAAATTTACCAGTTTCACCCTACCACAAAAGACACATCACACAGAATATTAGAAAAGTGTTGTGGCATAGAAACGAGAGCTTTCCAAGGGGTGCCCAGGGGCCCATCACTTTACAAATGTCCTACCCATTTACAATTCTTTAAAAAAAAAAAATCACTAAATATGAAAAAGTCTTAACTAGATAAACAGCAGAACAAAATGAGGAATGCCTACAGCACTGAGAACAGCTGGAATGATTTTATTATCTCCATCACAAACTATCTGTTAATATACACAAAGCATCATCTATTGTTTTTACAATAAACAACTCAAAAATGTCCCTCTACTTAGGGAGATCCAAAAAGTGCCTGAAGATTAATCTTAATGCTACAGAAGTGGCAAAGACTAAATAAAGCTCCTAGACTCCAATCCATTCTGCATTTTCCCAATAAAGTCAGGGAAAAAAATAGGACCTTTTATAAACAATTTTACATTTTTTAAATTATTACTGGTGTATCTGAAGAAAATTTTACATTTTTAGAATGCTTTGTGAAGAACAGAAATTCATGTTCCTTGCTTCTTTCATTAAAATCTACTCCTTCAACTATTCATTTTTTCTTAAGCAAAAATTATTCTGCAAATGTGCTCTTTTAAAGAGACTATCCCCAACCCAATCCCATGCCCATAGACTTGAACAGACTGTACTTACTCTTTCCATGGCATCCTGGTTGTAGGACAGGTAATACAAGCACATGGATACACCAGTTGCAGCCATAGAAGGACGAGGAATTTCCAATAATTTCTGTACTCCACCATGTGCAACAAATTCTGTGGCAAATTTATTATGGAGCAGGAGAGATGCTAGGTGCTAAACAACAAAGACACACGTTACCACCACAAAACAATCCAGAAAAATCACAAAATCTCTTGACATAATATTAAGTTAGGCTGCTAAATATAATAGTCCTCGAAGCAGACAACCAGCCCCTCACAAAAGAAGAAAAGCCAATATCGTTTAAGGAAAACAAAAAGCTAAGATTCTGTAACATTCCTCTTTTCCCTCCTAACACCAAGGTTTTTATGAAGGTAAAACGTAAGAAATGAAAAATATTGCTATAAATAATCATATAACCATCCAATTATTTTATTATTACATAGCTTCCCTAAAGGACTTCTGCTAACTTTTTCAATTTTAATCCTTTTAATATTAGGTTATTAAGTAGGGAATGTCCAATTTCCTTAAGTACTAAGTTTGACAGTTGATATCTGACATTTTACTTCGACACCTCGTTTTTTTGGTTTTTATTTTCTTGTGAAGGTACATCCTCATTCTTCCAAACGCACATTTTGGCTTGATTATCTTTTAATTTTTTTTTAAGAGCAGCTTTTGTGAAATCATGGATAAGTCAAAAATTCATACTATTTTTGAACATGAGTTCCATCATGGAACCAATGCAGCGCAGACAGCTCAAAACATCAATGAAATGTTTGGGAAGGATGTGGCTAATGAATGCACAGTACATCAGTGGTTTGAGAAGTTCCATCCTGGTGATTTTAATCTTGAAAATGAACCATGTGGGTGACCTGTGACCAAGGTGGATAATGATGAGCTGAAAGCTGTAGTGGAAGAAAATCCATTTCAACCTACATATGAATTAGCGGCAAGTTTTAACATTACTATTCCAACAATATTGGACCATTTGAAACAAATGGGCAAGGTAAAGAAGCTGGATAGATGAGGTACCGCATGAATTAAACAGACATCAGAAGAGAAATCCTCTTGAAGCTTGCCTTTCTTTGCTGTCACAACGTAAAGGCGAACCACTTCTACACTGTATTGTTACATGTGATGAAAAATGGATTCTGTTTGACAATCTCAAGCATTCGGCACAATGGTTGGATAAAGATGAAGTGCTGAAACACAGTCCAAAACCGAATATTCATCAAGAAAAGCTAATGCTGTCTGTTTGGTGGTCTGGCGCTGGTATTATCCACTATAGCTTCATGAAACCTGGTCAATTGATTATACCGGATGTCTACTGCAACCAATTCGACGAAATGATGAGGATGTTTGCAATTAAGCAGCGGAGACTGGTCAATAGATACAGACCAATACTCTTGTAAGATTGCATGTTGCAAAAAACAACACTGCTCAAACTACAGAAGCTGAACTTGGAAACACTCTTGTCATTCACCAGACCTTGCACCAACTGACTACCACTTCCTCCAGGCTTTGGACCACTTCTTGCAAGGAAAAATATTGAATTCTCAACAAGCTATGGAAAACGCCTTTCATAATTTCATCGCCACTCACTCTCCAGGTTTCTTCACCACTGGCATAAGCAAGCTACCATTAAGATGGCAAAACTGCGTCGATAGTTTAGGCATATACTTTGATTAATTGCACTGCTTCTCGTTTGAGACATAATAAACTAAACTTTAATTTCGAAATCGGACATTTCATATTTAATGACCTAATATAGTCAGCTTTACGTTCTAGCTTTGGTTCAAACACTGAATCAACTAAAAGTCTTAAACTTTGCCTTCTTTTAAATTGATCCTCAATATATCCCAAAAGAACAATCTTGAGCAAATTATCAAAACAAGTAAATTTCTAGAGCTAACCAGAATGCATTAAATAGACGTTTAAAAGTTTTTTATCTTTTAAGTTTAGTTAACTTCCTATTCGATTCTCACTAGCCTCTCCAGGATCTCCTGCACAATTTTAAGGGCAGGGACTGCAATGCAAGAGCAGTCTGTTTGATTACTCTGAACCCAGGCCAACGTGGACAGCTCCCCCTCCTGTTTCCACCAAGGTGCCTTCCAGGCACAGACAATATAGATGTGCAATTACACGATTACCTGAACAAATCTCACCAAGGTCAACAGCAAAACAACAGGTAGTATGTGTCCTCTTTTGAAGTTCTCTTAACACCCAGACTCAGGCTAATCCTTCAATAAAATTCAAATTCCTTCTCTCATTATCCTATTTTTTGTCTGTTACACAAGTCTCTACCAAAATCTGACCCAGTCTTTACCCCAAGATGCAACTAAACCCTGTGTGATACCCCTTAAAACTCCCCACAGAAAAACCTTTAGAAATAGCAACTGCCTTAGTTCCCCTCTTCCTCCACTGCATCCTGTTCAGGACTGGAAGTTACATCTGAAAACAGTATCTTTGGGCCAGTGGTAACAACTCTGACCTCCAGCTTCATCTCATTGTTCAAAGTATTAACCTTGATTTTAGACACCTTTTTTTTTTTTTGAGATAGAGTCTCTCTCTGTCACCCAGGCTAGAGTGCTGTGGCGACAGCCTAGCTCACAGCAACCTCAAATTCCTGGACTTAAGCAATCATCCTACCCCAGCTTCCTGAGTAGCTGGGTTAGGCTCGCGCCATCACAGCTGGCTAATTTTTTCTATTTTTAGTAGAGACGGGGTCTCACTCTTGCTCAGGCTGGTCTTGAACTCCTGACCTCAAGTGATCCTCCCACCTTGGCCTCCCAGAGTGCTAGGATTACAGGTGTGAGCCACCATGCCTGGCCAAGTTTACACGCTTTATACACACATATACAACACATCCCACACGTACGGACACATTTTACTCCAGTTATGTCTGACCTCCTCCAAGCTTAAAATTTCTGGGAGCTGAAAGGCAAATTTCCTCATTTCTATTCCATTTTAATATATTCTGGAACTGTACTATACAATGCAGTAGTTATTGGCCATACATGGCTAGATGCTAGCTATATTTAAAATGCCGAAAGTCGCATATGGCTAGTAGCCACCGTATTGAACAGCACAGACATAGAACATTTCCATCATCAAAATTCTAGTGGAAAATTCTACTGGACGATGTAGCTCTGGCATATCAGTAATAAAGTTCTGACTTTGAGACGTTTTAAAGTGTCTCTTCTGTAAGGTCTATACTGAAAATTACCATCTCTCAGGAAGAAAAGACCTCTCCCTCCTTTGTGTCCCTACTTTTTTTTCACATCTGTAATATTTAAAAGAAATCATAAGTTTACATGTGTGTCTCTCTTAACCAAATCATAAAGAACAAAGACTTAAGATTTATTTGTTTACTTACTGGCCTCTTTGTATCCCTAGCACCGAAACATATTTAGGTTAGTGCAAAAGTAATTGCGGTTTTAGCATTATTGAAATTTGCCATTTGATACTGGAATACATTCTTAAATAAATGCGGTTATGTTATAAAACATTTTAGTGCACATTCCTCACTTTAGACTTTTTTGCTAATGATTTATTACTTGCTGTTTGTATTTATTTTAGACTATGGAAATGATGTTAGACAAAAAGCAAATTCCAGTGATTTTCTTATTCAAGTTCAAAATGGGTCGTAAAGCAGCAGAGACAACTCACATCATCAATAATGCATTTGGCCCAGGAACTGCTAACGAACGTACAGTGCAGTGGTGGTTCAAGAAGTTTTGCAAAGGAGATGAGACTAGAGCCTTGACGATAAGGAGGGCAGTGCCCGGCAGCCATCAGAAGTTGACAATGACCAATTGAGAGCAATCATCGAAGCTGATCCTCTTACAACTACAGGAGAAGTTGCCGAAGAACTCAACGTTGACCATTCTGTGGTCATTTGGCATGTGAAGCAAATTGAAAAGGTGGAAAAGCTCGGTAAGTGGGTGCCTCATGAGTCGACCAAAAATCAAAAAAACTTGTCATTTTCAAGTGTCGTCTTCTCTTCTTGTACGCAACAACGACACACCATTTCTTGATTGCATTGTGACATGCAACAAAAAGTGGATTTTATACAACAACCAGCAACGACCAGCTCAGTGGTTGGACTGAGAAGAAGCTCCAAAGCACTTCCCAAAGCCAAACTTGCACCAAAAAAAGGTCTTGGCTACTTTTGGGTGGTCTGCTGCTGGTCTGATCCACTACAGCTTTCTGAATCCCAACAAAACCATTACATCTGAGAAGTATGCTTAGCAAATCTATGAGATGCACTAAAAACTGCAGCATCTGCAGCCGGCATTGGTCAACAGATAGAACCCAATTCTTCTCCACCACAACACCCGACCACACGTTGTACAATCAACGCTTCAGAAGTTGAATGAATTGGGCTACAAGGTTTTGCCTCATCCGCCATGTTCACCTGACCTCTCGCCAAACAACTACCACTTCCTCAAGCATCTCAACAACTTTTTGCAGGGAAAACGCTTCCACAAACAAGCAGGATGCAGAAAATTCTTTCCAAGAGTTTGTCGAATCCCGAAGCACAGATTTTTACGCTACAGGCGTAAGCGAACTTATTTCTCATTGGCAAAAAGTGTTGATTGTAATGGTTCTCATTTTGATTAATAAAGATGTGTTTGAGCCTAGTTATAATGATTTAAAATTCATGGTCCAAAACTGCAATTACTTTTGGACCAATCTAAATAGTACCTGGCCCATGAAAAGCACTCAAGAAATGTTCACCAAAGAATGAAGGCAAAAATACGGTTCCAAGTGGTTTAGAAAAATAACCTGTTCAGCAAAGGGAAAACATAAACTAAAATTTGATTAAAGAAATAGCAGGCAGACTCAAACTCAGTAAAGGGAAATGATTTCGTAGGTTTGCGAAGGGGCTAAACATACGAGGGCAAGTATAGCCCACTAAGTCCATATCTATCCATGATAATTAAGGTAATCTGAATAGAGGGGTAAACTGGTAAATAACATTGTGGCTATCATACAGTTCTACCTAACAGGTAACTATTGAACAAAGTACCATTCAGAGATAAAATCACTAAAATTACTATTTAAAAGTATGTATAACATGAACAACGCTGCAACAATCCTCGAAATCCTAAAGAAAATAACAATTATTGGCTGGGCGAGGTGTCTCATGCCTATAATCCTAGCACTTTAGGAGGCCAAGGGAGGAGTATTGCTTGAAGCCAAGAGTCAAGACTAGCCTGAGCACTGTTGTGAGACCCCGTCTCTACTTTGTTCAATAGTTACCTGCTGCACAGAACTGTATGATAGCCACAATGTTATTCATCCAGTTTCTCTCTCTCCATTTAGAACACCTTAGTTATCATGGGTAAGTGTGGACCTTGTGGACCAGACTTATCTGCCCTTCCATGTTTTGCCCTTTTGCAACCTAGGAAGTCATTTCCCTTTACTGAGTTTGTGTCTGCCTGTTATTTCTTTGCTCGTTTTCTGGTTTATATTTTGTTCATCTTAGATAATCTAACATTATACAATATGTATATAGTTAAAAGTTTTGAAAGAGTGTTGTTGGCTAATAGAGGGGATATCTAAAAGGCAGTATGACATTAGAAAGTACTATATACATAGTTTTCCATTCCTATTCATCAACAATAACTGAGGCCACTCCCAGGTCTAGATCCATTTTCTATCTCAACATTCAGCCCATTAGGAGTAACTGCTAAATTTCTGTACAGACAGTTGGTAAGCTTCATTTCTTCTATCTAAGAATGCTATTATTCTGACACATCTGGCAAAAGAAATAACCTGAGCAACAAAATCCAGAGAAACTATATGATGAAATACATAGGCACAGGTCTGTCAATAAAATGCTTAGTGATCTAATATTTTTAAGAACCTTACCTTGAGTGCCTCAAATGTAAGGAGGACATCATTAGTTTGTTTCAGGTCAATATAGAACATCATCAACTCCCGTGACCCAAGTTGCATGAATATGGGAAGTAACTGAAATGAAAACCAAAAACGACTCTTAAATTTTGGCTTTATTTTCTATGAAGATAGAAGATTAAAGTAATGAGGCACTTCTCCCCTTCCTTATGAAGATAAACATATGAACCCACTGTGATCAAAGAGACCTTATCAAGGAGTGACCTGCATAAGACTTTACAAGTTTGGGGCAAAGACTTATCTGTAGTAGAGTAAGAACATATCATTGCATAAAATGCTACCACAGGCCAGGTGTGGTGGCTCACACCTGTAATCCTAGCACTCTGTGAGGCTGAGGCAGGAGGATCGCTTGAGCTCAAGACTAGCCTCAGCAAGAGCAAGACCCCATCTCTACAAAAATAGAAAAATTAGCCTGGTATGGTGGCAAGTGCCTATAGTCATAGATACTTGGGAGGCTGAGGCAGAATGATCACTTGAGCCAGGAGTTTGAGGTTGCAGTGAACTACAATGACACCACTGCACTCTAACCAGGGTGACAGAGCAAGACTGTCTCCAAAAAGAAAAAACAGAAATAAACACAATCATTCCAAAGTATAAACAATACTCTTCCCAAAAAACTTACCTCCTGATATTCTCCTAGAGGGGTCAAGTATTGGAGAATGAGTCGCTGCTCAATAGCGGGAGTCATAGGATAAAGGGTGTAATTGGTGCCAATCACCCAGGGGGACATTTCTGACCAGCTGCTATTAGACAGCTCAACAAACATGCGATCTGGATCAGAAGATGAGAAACCCAACTTTTGCTTGGCTTTCCTAAAGTTCTCTCTGTCACCCTGTTTTGCTGACTTGTTTTTCTTCAATCCGCCTTCCTCAGGTTTGGTTGCTGAGTTCACTCTGCTACTGGTCTTATGGCCTGAATCAAGATGAAAGGAGATCTCCATGTCTCCAGAAGCTTCCTCTTGGTCTCCATCCACTACATCTACAGGCATGTCACCATAGTCCATATCCACAGCTTCCTCATCCAGAGGCAAAAGGGGTTCAGAAGAGAGCTTCCGTGGGCTGGGACGCTTGCTTTCTTGCCGCAAAGCCACTTCCTGAAGCTGTAGCTCCCTCAGTCTTCGAAGTACTATTGCCACCTATCAACAGATATTGGAGTAAAAGAGGTTGTCTCTTCTACATCTTAATACTTAATAATTCCTATTTCCACTTAAGAAGAACTAGATACTCATGTAGTTAGCCCAATGCCTGGAAATAGTAAAGATTTGATAAATATATTGAGTTGATTCCTATAACCTGACGGAAGCAACAGCTAGTCTTGTTCCCCATAAAATTTCCCATAGAACCCAAACCAGAAGATCTACACATAAACTACATCATTCACAAGTGATCTGTTTAGGTCAAGTTGGGCTCAAAAATCACACCTGAAGAGGCAGAAGCTAGATATATTCACAATTTTTAAAAAGTGCCTCTGATAATCAAACATGAAGGTTTCTTAAATCTATTAAGTTGTACTCTGTTAAATACTATCATCCACATTGCACATAATTACATAATCTATTTTTCACGTTCATTTATTTTTTTACTTTTTCTTTTAAGTATTTACTTTTTGGGCCAACCCTAGAAAGTAGCATTGTGCTTAGTTTTAAAAAGAGAGGGGGATTATGTGTGCAATTTACTTTGAACTGCATTTTTTTTTTTAATTAGAAAGGTGGCCAGATAAAAGGAAGGGCAAGTGGATGAATATATAATAACTATAGTAAAATGTTCACAATTTAGGTGATGCATATATAGTTGTTTACTATAAAATGCTTCCAACTTTGAAAACTTTCAAAACACAAATGTTGGGGAGGGAAAGAAATGGAATAGTACTATTCTTTATTAGGCATAATATGTCATGATTCTTGACAAGATTAAAACAGCTATTTTCAAGTTCAAAAAAAGTAAAATCAAAACTCTAATGGAAAGTAATATTAAAATTATAGCTATGCTCCAGTACCAGGTAATAAATAGGATCTACCTATTCAGATTCAGATAGCAAGAACTTGTGAATATTCTACCATTTTATGCAATATTTATTCTAACACAGTCCTTACCAGCTGTGAATTTTCATCCCTATAGTTGGCAGCAATGTCTTGATTTTCCATAGCACCTCCTAACAGTCCAGTAGAGTATGTCCTCAATGGTTGATCAGCCTCTCGGGCCCATTTGAAAAGATTCTCAACAATTCCTTCCTGTAGTGAAGGAAATAAAACTGTACAATTCAGAAAAAGCCCACTTCCATAATTAAACATACAAGCAAACATTTCAATCTTATGAAAAACATTGAATAAAATATTCAATGTTGTTCACAGGAGCCAAAAATGTTTGGCCAGGTGTGGTGGCTCATGCCTGTATCCTCGACACTTTGGGAGGATGAGGCAGGAGGATCTCTTGAGGCCCGGAGTTCAAGACCAACCTGGCAACAAAGCAAGACTCCACCACTCCAAAAATATTAAAAAAATTAGCCGGGTATGGTGGCACACACCTATAGTCCCAGCTACTTGGGAGGCTGAGGTGAGAAGATCTAAGCCCAGGCATTTGAGGTTGCAGTGAGCTATGACTGAGTCACTGCACTTCAGCCTTAGCAACACAGCTAGACCCTGTCTCTAGGAGAAAAAAAAAGTCATACTGAACTGTCCAATAGTAGGTGGCTTAGTTATATAAAATATCTGTGCATTTGTGCAAAAGAATCCTATTTAGACATTAAAACTCAAATTAAAAATCTATAATCACCAGAATTTAGTCCTACTTTACATGTTAACCCTATGTAACCAAAAGCTTCCATAACCAGCTAGGGAGCACTAGTGGCACAATCATAGCCAATGTAACCTCGAACTCCTGGGCTCAAGTGATCCTCCCACCTCAACCTCTCAGAGTGCTGGGATTACAGGTGTGAGCCACTGTACCTGGCCCATTTTCTTTGGACTATGTATGTTTGTATGTATTCTTTTCATAATAAACACTAATTTAAAGTGGGCGCTAGATGAGGTCATGCTGCAGTCTCACAAGCCTGGCAGAAAATAAATAAATAAATACATACATACACAAGACAGACAGACAGACACACACACACACTGGCCAGGCGTGGTGGCTCACGCCTGTAATCCCAGCACTCTGGGAGGCCGAGGTGGGAGGATCGCTTGAGGTCAGGAGTTCAAGACCAGTCTCAGCAAGGACAAGACCCCATCTCTATTAAAAATAGAAAGAAATTAGCTGGGCAACTAAAAATAGAAAAAAAAATTAGCCGGGCATGGTGGCACACGCGTGTAGTCCCAGCTACTCAGGAGGCAGAGGCAGGAGGATAGCTTGAGCCCAGGAGTTTCAGGTTGCTGTGAGCTAGGCTGATGCCACAACACTCTAGCCCAGGTAACAGAGCAAGACTTGTCTCGAAAGGAAAAAAAAAAAGACAGAAAATGAAAATCACCTACATTCTACTATCCAGCTTAAGGAAAAGAAATCTCTCATGCGCTCCTCCCTGTACCACCTGTGCCCCTCCCTGTACCACCTGCCTTCTTCCTTCCCCCAAGGAGTTTAAACATTCCTAAATTTTAACAATTTTCTTGTTAAACTTTTGTTAAGTGTTACATGCTTTTGAACTACATAAATTGTGTGATAACTGTATATTTTTTTCTGTAACTTGTTTCTTTAACTCAACATTATGTTTTTTAGATTCATCTACGTTGTTGCATGTGGCATACTTGAATAGCACTCAACATAAGACAGGCTACAAAATATTAATTTATTTAACCCTCATATTAACCCTGTATGATTTGGTAGGAACTATATTTGCAGATGAGGAAAAGGAGTCACAATGAAGATAAGTAACTAACCAAAAGTCACAGAACTAGTAAGTGGCAGAGCTAGATCTGACCCTAGACAAATAACTCCAGCTGCTCTTCAGCCCCATACTATGCTGCTATTTTGTTGGCTTAACGAACAATGACACTATAAACTATTCTTGTGTAAGCCAAATCCCTACGGTACACACCTAGGAACAGAACTGCTAAGTCACAGGGTATATACACGCTCAACTTTACCAGATGAGGCTAAACTATTTTCCAAAGTGACTGCAACATTCACATTTCCACCAATAGCGAATAAAAGGGTTCGTTTTCCCCACATCTTTGACAACACTTTGCCACTATCAGACTTTTTATTTTTTGCAGTCTGATAGGTGTAAAAATAGCATTTCATTTAATTTGAATTTTCCTTACTTACTAATTAGGTTCAGCATTTTTATCATTTATTTGTTCAGACTTTTGCTTCTGTGATATACTCTTGCTTTTGCCAGTGTCTTTTGCTAAATAGAAGTTCTTAATTTTTATATAATACTTAATTTTTTCTTTTGTACTTAAGTCTTAAATTCTTCCATAGGGTCATTGAGTCATTCTCCCATAAACTCCTAAGAATTTGAATCATTATAAACATTTTGAAATATTCTGTTGTAAAATACTTCTTGATATGGAATATATTTACCATCTATATTATTTTATTGTTCCTTCTTTCCAGTTTAAGAAACTTAAAATATTAACTATAACTAGACTCTTCCAACTTACCTAGAATTTTTTTTTTTTTTTTTGAGACAGAGTCTCACTGTGTTACCCCTGCTAGAGTGCAGTGGCGTCGGCCCAGCTCACAGCAACCTCAAACTTCTGGGCTCAAGAGATCCTTCTGCCTCAGCCTCCCAAGTAGCTGGGACTACAGACATGCGCCACCATGCCCAGCTAATTTTTTCTATATATTTTTAGTTGTCCGATTAATTTCTTTCTATTTTTAGTAGAGACGGGGTCTCGCTCTTGCTCAGGCTGGTCTCGAAGTCCTGAGCTCAAACAATCCTCCCGCCTCAGCCTCCCAGAGTGCTAGGATTACAGGCGTGAGCCACCGCGCCCGGCCTTACCTAGAATTTTTGTTCTACTTTTTTCCCTCCAAATTTCTTCTGGTCAATATTTCTACGTTTGCAAAAGTATAATGAAGACATTTTCTACTATCTTCTGATCTTTACTGCTGCTGTGGCAAAGTCTGCTGTTTTATTATTTGCAGGAATCTTTTCACTCTGGTTGCTTTTAAGATCTCTTTGTCTTTATTACTGAATCTGAATGGTCATGTTTTTCATTAATTTGTAAAATCCTAATGTCATTTCTCTGAATATTACCTTTCTCATTTCCCTATTCATTCCTCCTGAAACTCCTTTTAGATACATTTCAAACTTTCTAATTCTAGTCCATGTCTCAACTTTTTATATTTTTCACCTCTTATTTCTAGGAGCTTCATTATTAGTTATCCTGTCAGATCTTCTATTAATAGTTCATTAATCATATCTTCAGCTGTGTCTAAACTTTAATTAAGTTTTTAAATTCAATACCTGCAATTTTTATTTCTAATAGTTCTTTGACTCATTTTCCAAATAGCCACTTATTTAATAGACTCTTAAGCTTCTCTTAGGGTCCTGATTCCTTCTTTTTATATCCAATAGTTTAACCATTTTTAAGTGTACAATTCAATAGAATCAAGTAGTTCACAATGTTGTATAACCATTACCAGTATCTATTTTCAGAACTTCTTCATTATCCCAAAAAGAAGCTCTGTATCCTCCATTTTCAATTATGGCTAGGACAACCAGACAGAAAGTCAGTAAAGAAATGAAGGGCTTGAACAACACTATAAACCACACGACCTAAAAGATACATGCAGAACACTTCACCATAGAAGAGTAGAATATATATCCTTCTCAAGTACACATGAAACATATTCTAGAGTAGACCATATGTTAGGCCACAAAGCAAGTCTTTTTCTTTTTTTTTTTGAGACAGAGTCACACTCTGTTACCTGGGCTAGAGGGCCGTGGCATCAGCCTAGCTCAGAGCAACCTCAAACTCCTGGGCTTAAGCAATCCTCCTGCCTCAGCCTCCCAAGGAGCTGGGATTACAGGCGCGTACCACCACGCCCGGCTAAGTTTTCCTATTTTCAGTAGAGACAGGGTCTCGCTGTCACTCAGGCTGGTCTAGAACTCCTGAGCTCAAATGGATCCTCCCACCTTGGCCTCCCATAGTGCTAGGATTACAGGCATGAGCCACCACTCCTGGCCAACAAAGCAAGTCTTAATAAACCAGTGAGTGGCCCAGCATGGCCCTCATCATTTGGGGAGGCACCTAGGGATTTCCTTTTCTATGAGTTTATAATAGTTTACCAAGAATTAGTAAGTGTGTGCAATAGGGGAGTTTCCAAGTTATCCTGACCAGTCATCTTGATACATCTGGGTCTCCTTCCCTCTTTCCTGAACCATTTCTTTTTTCTGTTTCTGAAAAACCATATACTCATGGTGTTCTTCCTACCTCATGGGATGCTGTGAGGATTAAGCAACATAATGCAAATAAAATGCTTAGCACAGGGCTAGCACCCCATAATAGTAGTCATCAACCTAACTGACTGGCCCCAAGGACATTCTCTTTGCAAAACACTTATTAACATTCTAGGGGAATCTTAACTTTCCAGAGAATAAAATCAGGGAAAGAGTGGCTTATAGAGTACACTTTGAAATTTCATTCTCTCCTTCTTTTTTTCTTGGTTTTTTTTTTTGGTAGCAACAGCATCTCGCTATGTTACCCAGGCCAGTCTCAAACTTTTGGCTTCAAGAAATCCTCCCACCTCAGCCTCCCAAAGAGCTGGGATTACAGGTGTGAGCCACTGTGCCCAGCCCGTTCTCTCCAATTTTATAACTCTGATCCCCAATAATTTAAAACCTCAAAGAGAAAAATGAGGGGGGTAGGGGAAAAAAGAGAAAAATGATAAAGTAGTACTCTTACTTAAAAAGTCCCTAAAAGGTCCCGATCGGGCTGGATTATCAGCATACGCTGATCACTTAACAATATGAAAAACCTATTACATAAACAATATTAAAGATAAAGTGGCACACTTAATATAATGAAGAAACTATACAGCCAAATAATTTTAAATAAAAATAAAATTTTAAGTTTATTTCAATATCTCTGAAAGTCAGCAACTTTTTTAAAACAGTAGCTTAATTAACAAAATCAATTTAATAAATTGCATCCAGCTCTAAAGTAAAAAGAAATGAAATTTAAATATCAGAATACATTGCACAAAGTAAGAGTAAACTGTCCAAGAACGTTCTTTTTCATACATCTAATGTATGAACTGGTTGCAATGTAAAAAAAAAAGTAAAATTGACGCCAAGCCCCGTAGCAATATAGTGAAACTTTGCCTCTTAAAAAAAAAAAAAAGAAATAACCAGAAGCACTTATGGCAAAAAAAAAAAAAAAAAGAAAAGAAAAGAAAAATTAGCTAGGCACAGTGGCCCACAGCTCAGACCTGTAGTCCTAACTATTCGGGAGGCTGAAGCAGGCGGATTGCTTGAGCCCAGGAGTTAGTAGCTGCAATAAGCTATTATTATACCATTGGACTCCAGCCCATGACAGAGTGAGACCCTGTCTCTTAAAAAAAAAAAAAAATGTAAAATGTGTTACTATGATTCACAAAATTTGAAAAACACTCCTCTAAAGCAATAAAGTTTTTTTGTTTTGTTTTTTGAGACAGAGTCTTGCTCTGTCGGCCCGGGTAGAGTGCGGTGGCATCATCACAGCTTCACCGCAACCTCCAACTCCTGGGCTTAAGCGATCATCCTGCCTCAGCCTCCTGAATAGCTGGGGCTACAGGTGCAGCCACCATGCCCAGCTAGTTTTTCTATTTTTGTTAGTAGAGACGGGGTCTCACTCTTGCTCAGGTTGGTCTCAAACTCGAGAACTCAAGCAATCCTCCTACCTTAGTCTCCCAGAGTGCTAGGATGACATGTGTGAGCCACTGTGCCTGGCCTAAAGCAATAAGCCTTAATCATAGCTTTGTGAAGCACCAATAGCCAATCTGTCTAGAAATGATTTCTGACTCACTAATTAAAAAGCTGTAATTTTTTTAAAGGAAATATTGATTCACACCAAAAGAGCATTTGCATAGGATACTTCTAAAGAGGACAGATCATGTAACCCAATGGTAAAGCTAACACAATGTGAAAGAGGTTTATGATCTGTTCTCTAGAACATTAGATTCAAGACAATCTTATTTCCAATCTGATGCACGACTGAATAAGTCAATTCTCACAACTTAACAGAAATTAGTTATTAAATCATTAATGAGAAACAAGAAAGCTGTTTTGCAGAAAATTGTATTATTCATAATACCCCTTAAGCAGTGTTTTTAACCTCCAAAGGGCATTCGCTTCTTTGCAGATCTACAATGACGAGACTGTAAGAGACCAGAGGTAATTTTCCTACAATGATAACCAGGAAATTTCACAAAGCACAGTGAAATCATCTGTGATCTTCTATAAAACTTGTTTATACAAATATATTGCCATAAATGCTGCTTTTATCATCTTGATTTTCAAAAGTATCCATATTAAAATATTTTTAACAAGGATATAGATTCTTCTGGTCCCCCACAGGGGCTAATTGAAGATTTTAAAATCTAATCTGGGCCGGGCGTGGTGGCTCACGCCTGTAATCCTAGCACTCTGGGAGGCCGAGGCAGGTGGATCGCTAAAGGTCAGGAGTTCGAGACCAGCCTGAGCAAGAGCAAGACCCCGTCTCTACCAAAAAATAGAAAGAAATGATCTGGACAACTAAAAATATATATATAGAGAAAAAATTAGCCAGGCATGGTGGTGCATGCCTGTAGTCCCAGCTACTCGGGAGGCTGAGGCAGAAGGATTGCTTGAGCCTAGGAGTTTGAGGTTGCTGTGAGCTAGGCTGACGCCACGGCACTCACTCCAGCCAGGGCAACAAAGCGAGACTCTGTGTCAAAAAAAAAAAAAAAAATCAAATCTGTATGCAATATGGCAAATTGTAACATTAATCACAATGTCATTCTCTAAAATGCTACTTGTCTGCACAGCTGTTCTGTAATAAACGTTAATATAAATTTTCTTAAAAGTTAAATTTTTAAAAATCCAATAAACAAATAAGAAAAAAAGGAGAGGGAGGAAGATTAAAAAATAATAAAAAAGAAAAAATATATATCGAGTTCATTTGATTCATATACTTAACTATAAATAAGACTTCCAGATTATTTCAGAAGATTAAAATTTTAATATCTTTAAAAATAAAGCGAGCTATGTGGCATACCCAATTCATACAGCAAATTTTTAAAGCTAAGAGACAAAATATTTATATTACTTCTAAAAATAGAGCAACTAATTTCTGACAGTTGAAGTATACATGCATACTCACTATCAAATTAACATTTTCTTGTCTTTATAGCACTTACTCTTATTTGAAATTATCAATTTACTTGTGTCTGCCAACCCCCAAACAAATACATAAACATAAGCTCCCATCTTGCTGACAAAAAATTCCCAGTACCTAGCAGAAAACAGGTGTTCAAATATTAACTAAATAAATACTGAAAGGTGGTCTTACTAATAACCTAACAGAGGAAAATAAACTATCAGAAAGTAAGAGAAATAAACTCACAGCACATAATTGCCCCTATGAAGACAAAACTCACACTACAACTGCCCTTTGAGTCTCACTCTGTTGCCCAGACTAGAGTGCCGTGGTATCAGCCTAGCTCACAGCAACCTCAAACTCCTGGGCCCAAGCAATCCTCCTGCCTCAGCCTCCTGAGTAGCTGGGACTACAGGTGCTCGCCACCATGCCCAGTTAATTTTTTCTATTTGTAGTTACCTGGCTAATTTATTTTTTTATTTTTAGTAGAGACAGGGTCTCACTCTTGCTCAGGCTGGTCTCAAACTCCTGACGTCAAGCGATCCTCCCACTTCGGCCTCCCAGAGTGCTAGGATTACAGGCGTGAGCCACTGTGCCAGCCTAACTTGTTATCTCTTAAGAGTTCTTCCTCAGCCTTGAAGAGTGACAAGTAGGGGTGTGAACTCTCTGCCTCAGTTCCTACCCAAAAAACCAGATGCTGAGGACTCACATAACCCAGCCTCACAGAGAAAAGATAAAAAACACCTGCAACAGCTTTGCGGCTGCTTCTGTTATCAGTCTGCTGAAGCAAAGGGAGAAAAAAAGCCATTTTTACCCTTTAAAATTCCAAGCAGCTTTTCCTCAGCTGCTGGCATTTCCCACTACTTTCTTCAGTGCCATACCATATCCATATCCCTTCTTTTCTTTCTCTCTCTCTCTTTCCCAAGAAAGTAAAATAAACTTTCTTTCCTAAAACTATTCTACTCCTGGTGTGAGTATTCTTTCTCCAACCTGTACCATGAGCACCTTGTGAGATCCATAACCTAACATATACTAAATATCCCCAAGAATAGGATGGGCTTTTCAAAGTATACAAAGTTCTTTGACGAGTGGGGAAAATCACTCATCAAGACTAAATGTTAATTTGATAGTGACTATGCATGTATACTTCAACTGTCAGAAATTAGTTGCTCTACTTTTAGAAGTAATATAAATATTTTGTCTCTCAGTTTTAAGAATTTGCTGTGAATTGGGTATGCCACATAGCTTGCTTTATTTTTAAAGATATTAAAATTTTAATCTTCTGAAACAATCTGGAAGTCTCATTATAGTTAAGAGCTTGGATGAAATTATAAATCCATTCTAAAAACACATGTTTTTAAGATTTAAAAAAATAACAAACAGGCCAGGCACAGAGGCTCATGCCTATAATCCCAGCACTCTGGGAGGCTGAAGCAGGAGGAACGTTTGAGGCCAAGAGTTCAAGACCAGCCTGAGCAACACAGAGAGACTCCTATGTTGTTTTTCTCTATAAAAAACAAGAAAAATTGTCTGGGCATGGTGGCGCATGCCTGTTGTCCCAGCTACTCGGGAGGCTGGGGTGGGAAGATCACTTGAGCCCAAGAGTTCAAGGTTACAGTGAGCTATGATCACGCCACTGTACTCCAGCCTGGGTGACAGAGCAAGATCATCCCTAAAAAAAAAAAAAAAAAAAAAAAAAATTAAGGAAAAAAAAAGATTTTAAAAAATAATATAGCACCCAAGCAACAAGTACTCATCAAAATAGCTATTTTTACATTTTCTTATTGCTTGTCTGGATTTCTTAAATTTTTATAACATTACTATTTGAATAACAAAAAGCTGTAACTATTATTTTAAAAATAAAGACTAATTAAACAGATCACCATTCAATCAAAAACTGAAATGATATATTTTCTTTTTAGTAAGTACCTTTTCTTGAAAGACAACAGCAGTTTCCAGCCCTGGCATGATGTCCAGTAGGAGTCTGCAAGCCGCAGTGTTTAAAGGGGGCTCTCGGCTTGTCATCACATATGCATTCACCAGCTGTAAAGACAAAAATGCTTTTCATCTGAAAATCGACCCAGTTAAATTAAAGACATCTAATAAATCTTTAATATATTCCCAATACTTTTTTTTTTTTTTGAGACAGTCTTGCTCTGTCGCTAGGGCTAGGGTACAGTAGTGTCATCATAGCTTACTGCAACCTCAAACTCCTGGGTTCAAGTGAGATCCTCCTGCCTCAGCCTCCCATGTAGCTGGGACTACAGGCGTGTGCCACCATGACAGCTAATTTTTCTATTTTTTATAGAGACAGGGTCTTGCTCTTGCTCAGGCTGGTCTCGAACTCCTCAGCTCAAGCAATCCTCCTGCCTCAGCCTCCAAAATGCCAGGATTAGAGGCGTGAGTCACCAATACTTTCTTAAAGGGTATAAAAGAAGACTGTAGGTAATAATTACTAATTTAACCTTTAATATTATAAAGTTATGACTGCTGCTGAGTCATGAAGATATCATACATTTCTTCAGCAGGTTTAAAGCCAAATCCCCCCAAAACAACTCAGCAACCATAGAAATTAAGCTCAAAGGGTATCACAAAGAAACCACCTCTCCCCTGTATATACTTTTTCAGAAGTATAAAACAGGGCAAGATAAGCCTCAGATTCTTGACAATGGTTAATAAAAAACTTGAATTTTATATTAATAGTAAGTTACACATACGTATGTTTTAAGAAAACTTTTTGTTTGGCACTTACCTAATATTTACCTATTTCTACTAAGCAGTACTATGTTCTGTGCTGGGTATATACAGTAAATAATTACTGACACAGTTCCACCATCAAAGGGTTCATAATCCAACAGAGGTGACAGTTGGGAAAACAGATAATATCATGAGTACAGGATGCTACGTAAGCCCCTAGGAGGCCACACAACCCCTGCAAAGGAATCAGAGAAGGCTTCAAGAGAAGAGATTCCAAGCCAGAATGTAAAGGACAAGTAGGGAGTAGCTAACAAAAAGTAGGAGGAGAGGAAGGCCGAAGAGCAAGAACTGAAGCTGCAGAGAACACAATCCAGAGAGAGATTAGGTTTTTACACCAAACTAAGGAATTTAAAATTTATCCTCAGGGCAATAGAAAACCATTAATGGATTTTAAAGAAGAGGGTGCTATGATCACTTTATGCATTTTAGAAATACTTCTGGGCTATAAAGTGAAGAATGGATTAGAGCAGAACAAGGCAAGAAGAAACCAGTTAAGAGATTGTTACAGTAAGCAAATGAGAGATGGCAGTGGCTAAACTAAGGTCTGGCAAAAAGGACAGAAGGAAATGGAGGGATTTGTGAAGTTTAAGGGGGAGGGAACAATAACGCCTGTAAAGTTCATTGAATAAGAGCTTGCAGGAGTAAAGGATACCATCTAGTTGACTAGACAAGGACATCATTACTGAGCTACAGAACAAGAGAAACAGATTGTGGAGTAAATGGTTAGACATGTGGAATTCAAGGTGCCTGGGGGACATACTCAGGTGGGAATGCCTAGAGGTCAGTTGGAAGTGATCTGAAGCTGAAAAGACACACTGGTGATACAAAAATAAATTTGGGAATCAATACAATACAGACAATAATAATAGTTAATACTCACTGAGCCCTCATTATCTGCCAAGCACTTTCTATGCTTACTTTCATTCAAGGATTACAAAAAACATTAAGTGCTATTATCTCCATTGTACAGATTAGGAAAATAAGCCTTGGAGAAAATAAAGCTTGAAGAGGCTTAAGGCACTTGCCCAAAGATCAAACTGTCAGTGAACAGCATAGCTGGATTTAAACCCAAAACACAGATCCCCCAAAGCCCACGCTCTCAAGCATCACGTCACCCCACCTCCAAAAAAAAACCTAACAGCCACAATTTATTAAGCAATTGCTATGTTCGTAAGCTGTGAAATATATATATTTATAAATATATGTAAAAAATACATATAATATATAATAATATGTAAAAAATAAATATATAAAAATATATATATATGTTTTTTCTCATTTACTCCTCACAACAACCCTGAGATGGTGAGAAAGCACCTTTCTAGCCCTCCACGTGCCCAACACACACACCATTTATCAGTGCAGAATCATACCATATGCATCACTCTTATTTTTCCACTCAAGAACCCAACAGGTCTCCCCTATTCCCAAACTCAAAATCACCTTGCCCAAGAATAAGCATAGATGCTTTGGGAGCCCTCACCAATATTCAACTGAACAAAGTACACATCAAAGAGAAAACACTTTGGCCACAACGAGGAGTTGGGCAAGAAAAAAGCTCATGACTTGATTACTCCTAATTCAACTGAACCAATGCCAAACAAAAAAATCCATCCATCTATTCCCAACTTTGCCAAAGTCTGAGGAGAAAACAAACTATTTACAAAAAACAGTAACAGTACAGCATCTGCTGATAATCTCTGAAGAAAAGTAAGAAGCAAACCTACTGCATTCATGAAATCATCATTCTTGAAGAGTATTCTCAGCAAGTGGCCCAGCATACACTCTGGATCAGCTCGACCTACCAAAAGAAGAGGGGAGGAACAAAGGAATGAGTAAGTCATCCCAGCCAAGCAACGTAGACCTCTGGAAAGGCACCTGGATTGTTGTAAGCACTAATCAAATACCAGCAAAAATAAACAGGAACAAAAGATTCTTGTGATGGATGATTAGACTTTATAAGAAACATTCTTTAAAATTAAAAGTGGCAATATAAAAACTTGAGACACTGCTCTCTAGTTTTCCTATCTCCTAGTATATTGCCTACACAGCAGTACTGAATTAAATGAGCAGTGGATCCAGACCAGCATCACTAAGGGTATTCAAGGTCTACAAAGGAATCATAAAGGAGCCTAAGAGAAAGAAAACTCCTGACTTCCCAGCCACAGAAAGGTAGGAAGCACACTTATTTTGATGGGTGGCCTAGAGAAGATAGGCTGACTCCAACTTCTCCTTCGACTACGATGACAAGAGCAGATGCATCCTCAAACCTGTAAGGACATCCCGGGTCACAGTAGGGGCGGGGGCGGGGGGTGAATCCCACCAAGCAATCACCAACCCTAAAGATACAGTGACTTTGGCCATCTTAACTTCCTAACTCTTGTGGGAAGAAAGAAGGCCAGGGACCTAGGATATACTCATTGCACAGCTCAAAGGTAAGAGAATTAATTAATGACTAGGAGAATTATTGATTTGTTTTTAAAACAGATACCATCTATTTAATTTCCTTTCAGAGCATTAGAGTGAAAAATGTCATCAAAGTATACAATATAGGATGAAGATAAGATGTGAGCTGCCTGACATGAAGTTTTTACCAAGCTGTAATTAGCATCCCAAAGTAATTCACAAAAAGAAAAGTTAGAGAATAATATCATAAAAACAAACAAGGACCTTAGATTATATAACTTTTGCTGTTTATGAATAATACTCAGATCCTTATTTTTGTTAAAAGAAACTATGCCAATGACAAATACTGCTTAACATTAAGAGATAGGGAGGAAAAAACTGCTTTATAAGTTTCTACCCAAAAAAAGGTATATTCTCTGTCTCTCCCTTCTTCCTTATCACCATTTCATCCTTTCCAAGTCAATGACACTAAGCGTGGTCAATTCTTTCAACGCTTTTCATAATTCCATACATTGACTTCATTTGTGATTTCACATCCACTTTGTACCTTCGTGCTGACTGCCTTACTGAAGATGTGGGTTAAACAGTGAATATTTCTCTGAAGTCACAAGTAGGGATGTCTAGGACAAGAGCAGCAAGTAACATCACATAAACAACGAGACCCTCAATTTGAAATGTCTAGCTTACTTACATTTGAAAACAAAAGTATAAGAAGAAGCAATAATCCCTGTAACATTCAGGTGAATATACAATGCTCTTATTTTTATAACTGTCACTCATTTGTCCTATCTCTCCACACACAAAATTTCAGACTCCTTTCCACAAAGGACTGCTTCTGGCTAGAGTTTATATGCAGTGTGGGCCCGTAAGTGACTTAAGCTTTACCCACTACCTGAGAGAAAACATAAAATGGCAAAGTCTCAAGTCCCACAAAACTGTGTATTATAGCAAATTCCATACCAAACCAAGTAGGATTCTCATTGCTCTAATTAAATTAGGCCAGAATAAAACCAAATTAACACAAGACAGCATATTTTAGGTATCAAGACACTAAAGCATACATCAAGAAGTCTGTTTATTATTTACAGTTCCAAGTATCAACTTCCTAACTAAAAGCAAGGCACTGAATGCATTCTCAACTGTATTTCCCCATCAGTAAAAGGATAACTATGTTAGAAAGATGAAGGCACAGAGGAAAACATCTTTTGTTTAATGGTTTTAAAAAGTCAGAAAGGAAGAACATTTTTCTCTTTTTTTTTTTTTTTTTTTTTTTTTTGAGACAGAGTCTCACTCTTTTGCCCTGGCTAGAGTAAGTGCCATGGGATCAGCCTGGCTTACAGCAACCTCAAACTCCTGGGCTCAAGCAATCCTTCTGCCTCAGCCTCCCGAGTAGCTGGGACTACAGGCATGCGCCACCATGCCCGGCTAATTTTTTCTATATGTTTTTAGTTGTCCGATTAATTTCTTTCTAATTTTAGTAAAGGTGGGGTCTAGCTCTTGCTCAGGCTGGTCTCGAACTCCTGAGCCTTGCTCTTACTCAAGCTGGTCTCGAACTCCTGAGCTCAAACAATGAGCCCACCTCGGCCTCCCAGAGTGCTAGGATTACAGGCGTGAGCCACCACGCCCAGCCTCATTTTTCTCTTTTTAAGATTTTGTAATCATACCAACTGAGTTAACTCAAGTAAACCTAATTAATATAGTTCCTTTTAGTTATGTTCTATTTGATCTGTAAATATCACAAATATTTCAGTTTTCCAGGAATTTATTTTTCCTCACTGCCCCACTTTGAGCAATATTTTAATAAATAAAAGGGCTTAAAACGTACCACAGAACATACTATTTCAATTGAAAAATACTCCTATTAGCAATTTTCTTTTGTAAGAAAAAAAGACCCAAGTTTAAGAGTACACATGTCTTACCAGGATGTCGATCATCAAATGGGTCTGGATCCCCTTTACGGTATTCTTCGGTTTCTTTTTCAATCAATTCAGACATCCTAGCACAAAAGGAAGAAGGGGTCAACTCTGGACAAGCGTACAGAAAAATGCACCACCACCTACAACACTTAATTCAACAGTCAAGGTGTAAAATAAAGGCTCAGTTGGAACAAGGTTATTTTTCTGATGAACGTAGAGATCTAAACAAATACCTCATAAAACAGACCGGGGGCGGTGGCTCACACCTGTAATCCTAGCACTCTGGGAGGCCGAGGTGAGAGGATCGCTTGAGCTCAGGAGTTTGAGACCACCCTGAGCAAGAGCGAGACCCCATCTCTACTAAAAATAGAAAAATTAGCCAGGTGTTGTGGCTCAAGTCTGCAGTCCCAACTACTCGGGAGCCTGAGGCAGGAGGATCGCTTGAGCCCAGGAGTTTGAGGTTGCTGTGAGCAATGATGACACTAGTTCATTCTAACCTACGGCAACAGAGTCGAGACTCTGTCTCAAAAAAAAGAAAAAAAAGACTCACGAAATAATTTCCACTCCCAAACCTATTCCTCTCTATACTTTCTCTGCCTCAAACTATAGCACTACCATTGCCACAGAAGCCAAAAACCTAAGAGTCATCATTAAAATCTTCCTTTTCTCTTCCTCCCCCACAATTCCTTTAGCTCAATCTACAGCATACCTTCTGACTCCCATCACTGTCAATCTTTTTTTTTTCTTTGTGAGGCAGAGTCTCACTCTTTTGCCCGAGCTAGAGTGCCGTGGCGTCAGCCTAGCTCACAGCAACCTCAAACTCCTGGGCTCAAGCGATCCTTCTGCCTCAGCGTCCTGACTAGCTGGGACTACAGGCATATGCCACCATGCCCGGCTAATTTTTTCTATATATTTTTAGTTGTCCGATTAATTTCTTTCTATTTTTAGTAGAGACGGGGTCTCGCTCTTGCTCAGGCTGGTTTCGAATTCCTGAGCTCAAACAATCTACCCGCCTCAGCCTCCCAGAGTGGTAGGATTACAGGCGTGAGCCACCATGCCAGCCCATCACTGTAAATCTTAACCACTCCTACCTTTATCCAGATCACCATCATCAACTGCCTGGACTACTCCCAATAGCCTTTTCACCAATCTCCTTGTTTCCTGTTTGCATGCTTGATCAGACACAATTCATTCTCCAACTTCTGATGACTTACCACAGTACGTTGAATTAAACCACTGACCACTTCTTCCATTCCTCCAGCCCTCGTTCATTAACCTTCAGTCACTGCCTTTCAAAGAATCCAAATGCACTCCTACTTCAGGGTTACAGTGTTGTTACCTCAGTTTTGCAATGAATGTTCTTCCCCTCATCTAAGCTTCCACCCCTGCCAAATAACCATTCATCTGCTCTCTCTTACTGCAGATGAGTTTTGCCTGTTCCAGAACTTCTTTTCTTTTCCTTTTTTTTTTTTTTTAAGGGACAGGGGTCTATGTTGCCCAGGCTGGAGTGTAGTGGCTATTCATATGTGTGATCACAGTACATTACAGTCACCAACTCTTGGCCTCAAGCAATCCTCCTGCCTGAGCCTCTTAAGTAGCTGGAACTACAGGCATGCACCAGTACACCCATCTTGTTCCAAAATTTCATATAAATGGAATCATACTCTTTTTATATCTAGTTTCTTTTGCCTAGCATGTTTTGAGAGTCATCAGTGTTGTCATATGCATCAATAATTCTTTTTTATTCATGCATTCTTTATAAAACAAGAAAAATTACTTTTTGAGTACACTAAGCAAGACCGACTTTTTAATAATAATCAAATACAAGGCTACCACACTCTCCAATATCTAACATGCTCTGTCCTAAGTCAAACTCTCTTACATGTATTTTCTAGTCTTTCTATGCAGTACTATAGTATAAACCATATTTTCTAGTCTTAAGGGTTAAATTCTCTTCAAAATTCTTGGCCCACTCTGATCAATCCTCGAAGTATTTCTGCTTTCTCTTCCTTTCCTATTCTGAAAATTCTCAATACCACAAAAGGCAATCACACAAAATATATTTAGAATTGCTAGTATCCTCAGTTGAAACTAAGCAATATAGCATATTAGTTAAAAATGTGGATTCTAGAGGCAAATGGCCAGGGTTCAAATCAGAGCTCTCCTGGTAACTGTGAGACGTTGGTCAAGTTATTTAACCTTCTCTGCCTATAAAATGAGGATAGTAAGCCCTTCCTTACAGTGTTTCTCTGGGTTTAAGTTAACTAGAACAAAGTAGGACATGTGAGAGCTATTTTACGTGTTAACTGTTATTATGAAAACTGGGAATCTTGGAGCGTGCCTGTAGTCCCAGCTACTCGGGAGGCTGAGGCACAAGGATGGCTTGAGCCCAAGAGTTTGAGGTTGCTGTGAGCTAGGCTGATGCCACGGCACTCTAGCCTGGGCGACAGAGTGAGACTCTGTCTCCAAAAAAAAAAAACTGGGAATCAAAAACAGGAATAACAATTTAGGATGGATATTGACTGAGATAGGATTGACTGAGATAGGGCAGAAGGGAGCCTTCTGGTACTCAAACTCTATAACTTGATCTGGATGACGGTTTTACAAGGAAAGAATCCATTAAGCAGAGTACTTTGCAGTATATAAATTACATCTCAACAATTAAAAAAAAACCACAAGCCCAGCCTGGTGGTATGCACCTGTAGTCCCAGATACTTGGGAGGCTGAGATAGGAGATCACCTGAGCCCAGGCATTCCAAGGTTGCAGTGAGCTAGGATTGCACCACTGCACTCCAGCCTGAGCAACAGAGTGAGACCCCATCTCTTTAAAAAAAAAAAAAAAAAAGAAACTGGATTTAATTCATACTGCTTGGCCCAAAGCCAACCCCTTCAACGGAATCAAATCAAAGTCCAGTAAATGTTACTGTTCTCAGGAAAACTGTCAAAAGATCATCAAAATCATGGTCAATAAAAGAGTAAGTGGCTGGGCATGGTTGGCTCATGCCTACAATCCCAGCTACTCAGAAGGCTGAGGTGGGAGGACTGCTTGAGGCCAGGAGTTTTAAACCAACCTGGGCAACATAGCAAGACCTGTATCTAAAAAATAAAAAATTAGTTGGGCATAGTGACACATGCCTGTAGTCCCAGCTACTTGGGAGGCTGAGGCAGGAGAACAGCTTGAGCTCAGTAGTTTGAGACGAGCCTGGGTAACATAGTGAGACTTCGCCTCAAAAAAAGAAAAAAAACTTGAAGGTACCTCAGAAAATACCCAGTAAACTAATAGATCCAAAATTTGGAGGGTGAGGAAAGTTGCCTATGTCTAAAATAAAGCAAGCTATACTTTGAATCCATCCTACTGTCTCCTAAACTTCCTGTCTAACCTTAAAGATCTTTTAAGATCTTGCTCCTTACAATTTTATTTTCCATTCCTACCTTACATCCACCCTTCACTCTGGTAGGGTCCATTTCCTCACTGCCACAAAAATATGGCATAGTTCCTTTGCCTCCGATGCCTTTTTTCAGTCACTTTTTTTTTTTTTTTAAGAGGCAAGTTCCCTCTCTGTTGCCCAGGCTGGAGTGCAGTGGTGCCATCCTGGCTCACAGCAACCTCCAACTCCTGTGCTCAAGCAATCGTCCTGCCTCAGACTCCCAAACAGCTGGGACTACAGGAGCATACCACCACACCAAGCTATTTTTTCGATTTTTGTAGAGATGGTGTCTCACTGTGTTGCCCAGGCTGGTCTCAAGCCCCCGACCTGAAGTAATCCTCCCACCCTGGTCTCCCAAACTGCCAGGATTATATGCATGAGCCACCACCCCTGGCCTTTAGTCACATTTTTTGGCTTTCCTAGGAAGTCGTGTATCTCTGCTTTTCATCAGCTATATTCTACCATCTCTCAAGTCTCTGTTTAAAATAAACTGCAACCTACAGTACTGGAAAGCCCACTAGAATTGGAGTCAAAACCCAGAGTCTAACCTAAGCTTTCCACTGCCTGCCTATGCAGTTTTTCTCAATTAGCTCTGAAGATTACCATTCCTTTACTGATACAGCTCTCAGTGATATTTTTAGTAACAAATGAGGAAACTGAGGTTCTAACACACAAGAGGTCCTCAAATATTTGTTAAGTGAATAAAAGACTCATTTAAGTTCTTTCTATTCTTATAACCCATATAATATGTACAAGCCATACCGCCTGATTTAGCATTTCATTATATATTATTTTATACTACTCTGCACTGTTTCTTATCTGTTAGTCTTAGCTGCTTCCCAGGTGGTTATCTCCTTGAGGACAGTGCCCCTCTATTTTAGGCTTTGCTTTGCTGAGTATCATAGCATAGTGAAAAAATTGAGGGTTAAATATGATAATGCATGTGAAATAACCTTGAAAATAAAACATTAAGTACTTTCAGTATAGTGCTCAAAAAATATTTCTTGGTCTTTCTCCACTCTTGGAGACTGACCTGTTCCTCTCTGGAACAGTTTTAGAAAAAATAAAAAATAAAAAGTATTTCTTCACTGCATGCAGTGTCTCAAGCCTATAATCCTAGCACTCTAGGAGGCCAAGGCAGGAGGATTGCTTTAGGTCAGGTGTTCAAGACCAGCCTGAGCAAGAGGGAGACCATCTCTACTAAAAATCGAAAAAATTAGCTGGGCAACTAAAAACAGAAACAAAAAATTAGGCGGACGTTGTGGCAAGTGCCTGTAGTCCCAGCTACTCGGGAGGCTGAAGCAGGAGGATTCCTTGAGCCCAGGAGTTTGAGGTTGCTGTGAACTAGGCTGACACCATGGCACTCTAGCCCAGGCAGCAGAGCAAGACTCTGTCTCAAAAAAAAAAAAAAAAAAAAATTAGCCAGTAGTCCCAGCTCCTTGGAAGGCTGAGGCAGAACACTTGCTTGAGCCCAGGAGTCTAGGTTGCAGTGAGCTATGACACCACTGCACTCCAGCCCGAGCAACAGAGTGAGACCCTATCTCAATGGTAAATAAATAAATAAAACTAAATTAAAAAAAAGACATAGTTCCTGCCTTCAAGTAACTTACAATTTAGTGACGAGACACATGTAAAAAACAATTATAACACAATGTGGTAAGAGTTATAATGGGGGAAACTTATAATACATATATGTGAATGACGGCAGCATTAGAATAAATAAAGGGGTTGCCCAAACCTACCTAGGAAAGCTAAAGTCAGGGAAGGTTTTACAGACATGATTCTTGAACCACTTCTTGAAAGGACTGGAGCTTGCCAAGCAGACATGCCAAGAAAAGGCATTTCAGACCAAAGAAACAGCAAGTGTAAAGGCATTCACACATTAAAAAATATACCATTCCTCACAGATGACCAATACCATGAGGCAGAAAAAAGAGGCAGAAGCCACATCATAAATGACCTCATAGGCCACACTAAAAACTTTACATATTACTCTGCAGGAAAAAGGGAGCCAGAGAAGAATTATGAGAAATATGACAATCGGACTTGTGTATGAGAAAGAAGAATCTTTCAGTAAGGGTGTGAACTTGCAAATTGACCAAGGGGTTGAAGAAAATAGGAAAAGACAAAAAAAAGGTTAAAAAGAAAAGTAAGGGGTTGGACATATTAAAAGAGGGTAAACTGGAGCCAGGGAGATAAGGCACACTGCCTAATGGGCCAGTGAAGATAAGATCAATATCTAATGAAGAAAGCAGTAGTAGCACAGAGAGGAGGAAAGAGGAGGAAGCAGAAATTCCCAGGGCTTGGTAACTGACACATATTGGTAGCAGAATACATAGGAAAGGATGGCTCTCAATTTTTCAGTTTAAATCTGGCCGGGTGTGGTGGCTCACATCTGTAATCCTAGCACTCTGGGAGGCCGAGGCAGGTGGATTGTTTGAGCTGAGGAGTTCGAGACCAGACTGAGCAAAAGCGAGACCCCCGTCTCTACTAGAAATAAAAAGAAATAAGCTGGACAACTAAAAATATATAGAAAAAATTAGCCGGGCATGGTGGCGCATGTCTGTAGTCCCAGCTACTCGGGAGGCTGAGGCAGAAGGATTGCTTGAGCCCAAGAGTTTGAGGTTGCTGTGAGCTAGGCTGACACCACGGCACTCTGTCTCGAAAAAAAAAAAAAAAAAAACATTTAGTTTAAATCCAAGGCAGGGGAGTTCAAAAAGCATAAGTTGTGGATGAGGGATATAGAGATGAAAATGATAAGCTCTACTTGGACATGGTATGTTTCAGGTGTCTGTAGAAGATACAGGTAAAGATATATACACCAAGCAGCTGAGAAATGAGCCTGAAATTTTTAAAACAGAGGGTCTGAAGCAGAAATAGAGATTAAAAAATTAACACAGGATAATGGCTGAAATCATGGACAGGAATGAACTATCTAGGTAGAATATTTAGGATAAAGAGAGAAAAATTACTTCAAAAAAAAGAGAGAGAAGAGAAGAGAACCACAAATAAAAGCCTGAGGTTAAGAAACATGCGAAGAACCTATGATGGAGAACGAGGACAAAGGGCCTGAGAGGAAAAGTAAGAAAATCAAAGAGCTTCAAGAAGTGGGGAGATGGGCTAGGCGTGGGGCTCACACCTGTAATCCTAGCACTCTGGGAGGCCAAGGAAGGAGGATCACTTGAGCTCCAGAGTTCGAGACCAGCCTGAGCAAGAGCGAGACCCCGTCTCTACCAAAAATAGAAAGAAATTAATTGGACAGCTAAAAATATATATAGAAAAAATTAGCCGGGCATAGTGGCGCATGCCTGTAGTCCCAGCTACTCGGGAGGCTGAGACAGTAGGATTGCTTGAGTCCAGGAGTTTGAGGTTGCTGTGAGCTAGGCTGAA
>RJWJ010013506.1:0-39720 GCA_004363605.1 Indri indri | reverse complement strand
GATAAAGGGTGCTGCCCTCCTAGAGGCCTTGGGTCCACGGCTTCCAGATAAAGAAGAAGAACTGAGCCTAAGGGGAAGTTGGGCTCATTGCACTTTCCCGGAATCCTAACGATAAGAAGGCATCTTATTGACCATCTGAAAAACTCACTCTCTAAGTTGCATTTCAGGTGTCACCTTCTCCCAGCTCTTCCCAGAGTCCTCCTAGAGCCCCTCTGCACAGCCTCATGGATGCGCCTCTTCTAATCAATAACTGCAAACTTACAGACGTTTGGAAGTATGGGACACACTTCCGGAATCCTTTGAGGGTCTGTCCCTGACCTGCTGCCATCACCTGTGAGTACGGGAGTGTGTATTTCCTACACACAAGGACACTGTCCTGCATAACCTCACTGTGCCCATCCAGATCAGTGGGTTAGCAGTGATGCATTTCTACTGTTTCATCCTGACACACCCAAGTTTCCCCAATTGTTCTAATAATGTCCTTTACAGCGAAAGGATCCCCGCTGTCTTAGTAGTCACGTCCCTTTAGGGTCCTTCTTTCCCTGACCTGGAAGGCCTCAACACTTTGGAAAGTTTCAAGCCAGTCCTGTAGAATGTCCCTCACCTCAAGGTGACGTTTCCTCGATGTTCCCTCCAAGTAAGATCCAGGGCACACACCTTTGGCGGGAAGACCACAGACGCGATGCTGTGCTCGAGGCTTCCACTTGTTCCATCGCTTGAGTAAGATGGTGTGCTCCGACCCACTGCACTGTGAAATGTCTTTCCCTTTGCAAGTCATAAGTATTTTGTGGGGAGGTTACATTCAAAATTGTAAATATCCCCTTCCTCGAGAAGAATTTAATGTGTTCATTTATTTATCAGTATAGACCTGTGGTTTCCTGTTTTATTCTGTGGGTTATAGCCTATTACTTTCATTCTGATGCCCTGGTTTCTCTGATTTCGTCAGTGGGGGCCCACTTATGCTGGCTTCTATATCCTTTGGACATGTTTCTATCATTCTTTTAACACCTACCTTGATCTCTGGCACGAGATGTCCCAGGTTCATCTTGTACATTCCCTGTCTTAGCCCTGGAAATAGCCATTTCTCAGGAAACCCTGGCTCCTTTTGAAATAGCGTGGTGTCTAGAAGGCAAGGTCGGGGTGTGAGGTGTGCTCCTGATTAATGGAGTGAGGCTGCTCCAGGTGCTCTCTCATTGGACATTTGTATCTATATTTATTTGTGTTTCTATATAGAAACCATGAGCTTATACTGATACATCCAATCCCAATCCATCACCAGAGAGTGTGTCCTAGCTTCCACCCCTTCTGTGTTGTAAGTCCTCCTTGATGGTGAGAAATCTGGCTTCCGTCCCCTGCATATACCCACTCCTTTGATCAGTCCTCCTGGATGTAAAATCTCCTCGGTCCCTTGCCACCGCCTCCCCCACACAGCGGCCTCCTGCTCCAGCCTGGGCTCTGACTTCCCTTCCAGCGACGCCCATGCCCGTCTACCCTCCACACCCCGCACTGGGCTCCCCTCCCCAACACAATGGCCCTCCTGTGCACACAGCTTTTTAATGGTCTCTTTATGTGCTTGCCTCCCTCAGTGGGCTCACCTCCTGTTTCAAGGCCGGAATGTGTATAATTCGTATTTATGTACCATTACCTGCTCCTGTGCCAGGTACACAGAAGGTAGTCTGTAAGTGCTTGCTGTGTGAGTGAAGGAGGGACACCATGGGCAAAGGCACAGAGGTGGGGAGGAGGGAGGAAGTGAGTGGGTCAGTACTGACGTAGCTGGAGCCCAGCAGAGCTGGAGAGGGGGCCACGGTCAGAGCACGGAGAGCTCAGACTTCCACGGAAAGGGGCTTTTCTGTGCCCTCAGGACAGTGGAGAGTTGACAGCTGTCTTTCAGCCAGAGAAGTTCAGGTCAGGCCTGTGTTGTGGAAGCAGCTCTCTGGCTGGCCCACAGAGGGTGCACCGTACAGAAGGGAAGAGAAAACCACAGGGCTGCAGAGTGACCCAGGAATGAGGCAGCACCTGTGTGTGTGCGTGCGTGTGTGTGTGTGCATGTGTGTGTGTGCATGTGTGTGTAGAGGGGCTTGGGGTACACTCAGATGCCACATCATCCAGTGCCATTGTGACCTTCCGTCCCTAACTTTTAGTCGTACAGTTACTTCTGCAAATGGAAATGCGGCCTCTCTCAGATGTGATATTTTTGATGCTCTCATGTATAAATGCATAAAAAAGAGAGATTCTTTTCATACTTCATCTACTTTCTTGTCAGTCTCAGCTTCATTTTCAATTCCCTACTTCAGTGTCCTAATTTCCTCCTTGATGGATTGCTTGATTCCATCCTTGTCGGCTCGCTGCTGAAGGAAAGCATTGTGGGGTTGGGTTCTCTCTATCTCTCCCTCTCTTTTTTTCTTTTTTCTTTTTTAAATTCTAGAAGCAGCTGGGGAATGTGGTAAGTTGTATATAAGGCAGGATCCAGAGTCTGGAATCTGTTTTTAGACTGTATATAGCATCCTGTCTGGTTAGGGTTGGGGCTGACCATTGGGTCTTTAAAAGAAAACTCTGGACTGGGAACTAATGATTGCTGGGCATATGCTGTGGACCCATATAGTACTACGCACTGCAGACATTCTCTCACTTTTGATAAACTGATGTGCTTTCTTCTTTGGAAAATTGGTCACTATGTGCTCTGCTTTTTTCCATTTTTTCCTTGCCATTCAGGTTGCTCAGGGCTACGAGACCATGCACTTATAGCATACACTTTACAGAAGAGGAAACTGTCTTAGTCTATTTGTTGTTATAAAGGAATACCCGAGTCTAGGTAATTTATGAAGAGAAGAGGTTTATTTGTCTCACTGTTCTGTAGGCTGTGCAAGAAACATGGCACCAGCATCTGCTCAGCATCTGGCGAGGGCCTTAGGCTACTTCCAGTCATGGAGGAAAGTGAAGTGGAGCCTGAGTGTGCAGAGGTCACATGGCAAGAGAGGAAGCGAGGCAGCGGTGTTCCAGGCTCTCTTTAACAGCCAGCTCTCGTAGGCACTAGTAGACTGAGAACACACTCACTTCCCCCCAGGGGGAGTAAATCTATTCATGAGGGATCCACCCCCATGAACTACACACCTCTTACGAGGTTCTACCTCCAGCATTAGGAACAAATTTCAACATGAGGTTTTGGGGGACAAACATCAAAACTGTAGCAAAAACTAAGATGTTAAGTGACTCCCCCAGAAACTCCGCTACTAAGTCACAGAACTGGGCTGAAATACTAGTCTCTGTATAGAATAGTGGATCTCAAATTTTAGAGTTATAAGAATAATTTTGAATCTCAGAAATTTTGATGTGGTATTTTTGGGAGGGGACCAGATCACTCCACTTTTCAGCAAACAACTTTGCCATTTATTACCTTGTGTGACATCAGGAAAATTACTTAGCTTCTTTGAGTCTCAGCTTTCTCATTTGTAAGTTGGGGCTACTGTTCCTTCCTCACTAGCTGTTCCCTCTGCCTGGAATGCTCTTCCCCACATATGGTCATGGCTCTGTCTTGCCTTCCACGAGATCACCCACTTTAATACTGTTTCCTGTACCCCGACACCTCCAATCCCCTCACACTGCTGCCTGGCGTTCTATGACTTTCTAGTGTGCTCCATATGCACAAATTTATTGTGCTGCTCACACGTTGGCTGTCTCCCACCCACCTCTGGGCTGTTAGCTCTGTTGGGCAGTTTTCTCCAGTGATGTGACCAAGCACCTAGGAGATGCCAAAACATGCTGGATTGCTTTGAGGATTAAAGTTACTTTAGCACTTAGCACTGCTTTCTCTGTATAGCAAGCCTCTTGGCATTCAATGGTTATTCTTAATTCCCCTCTCCCTGGGCTTTGTCCTGGAGCCTGCTTCCGGCCCCCTCTATGCATCTTTCCTCCTGCCAAGGCTGTCCTGAAGCGTGTTTCCAAGCCTGGCACCTGCCTGTGCTGGAAACTGTCGCTATTTTGGTTTTATACCCAAGGGTTGGCAGAGCAAGGCATGTATTCTTCTTGATGGGTGAGCAGAAAGGCTCCACTGGAGAACTTTTAGAAAGAGGAGTGGCGGGGGCTGGTGGGGCTGCACCAAGTGTGCACCCCACTTCCTGGCCCTGGGGAAGCCCATGCCAGAGGCCCTATTCCTGTTTCACTGCTCTTCCATTTCTCCAGTGCCAAAGACAAGGCAGGGAAGGGGCTGCCAAGCCAGGAGAGAGCACCTAGGCAGCATCTCCAAGAGCTGTCCTGGGTCTGAGACACCATGGGGCAGGTGAGCGTCTGAGACTGAGGACAGAGCAGAGTGGTCTCACGGTGCTTGGATTTGAAATTGTTACGGACTGAATGTGTCCCTCCCCCAAATTTACATGCTGAATCCCCAATCCCTCATGTGACCGTATTTGGAGATGGGGCCTTTGGGAGGTGATTAGGTCATGAGGATAGAGCCCTCATGATGGGATTAGTGCCCTTATAAGAAGAGACAGAACAGAGCTTGTGTCCTCTCTTTGATCTCCACCACGTGAGGATGCGGCAAGAAGACAATCACTTGCAAACCAGGAAGAGGGCCCTCGCCAGGACCTGACCATGACGGCATCCTGAGCTTGAACTTTCCAGCCTCTGGAACTGTGAGAAATACACTTCTGTTGTTTAATCCACCTGGTCTATGGCAACTCGTTATGACAGCCTGAGCTATTACTAACAAAGACAGGAGCCCTGGGGCTAATGACCACATTCCGCTCCTCCCCTCAGCCAGTGTCCAGCCCAGGCTGGAGGCTTCGCCCCTCTGAATAAGGCTGCACAGGCTGGGCTGTGGGATAGATAAAGCAGGAAATGGTGTTATATGCTTCAAACTGTTCCCTGGCCCTAGACTGGGAGATACGCCCACCAAATGCAGAGGTTTCCTGCGAGCAACCACTTCACTCATAATTATGGTTCAGTATCTGTCTTCCCTGCTCAGTCATGAGCTTCCTGAGGGCAGGACCATGTCCCTTGATCATGTTGTGTCCCCAGCACCCAGCTCAACGTTTTGTATATAAATATGTGTTAAATTAACTGATAGCTAGCAAAATGTCAAAATGGAACTCTTTCTGTCCCTAAATATGAGAGCTCATTTAAAACTGCTTTTGTACCTGTTTCTGTTTCCTGGGACTGTCGTAACAAGTGCCACTGACTGGGTGGCTTGAAACAACAGAAATCGATCATCTTACAGTTCTGGGGCTGGAGGTACAAACTCCAGGTGTCAGCAGGGCCACGCTGCCTCTGAAAACTGCAAAGATCATTCCGTGCCTCTTCCTAGCTTCCGGGGCTATGCTGGCATCTGTGGTGTTCTGTGGCTTGTAGGTCACCACTCCTGTCCTTCACACGCCTCTCCTTCCATACATGTCTGACTCTGTGTCCTCTTTATAATGGCACTAGCCATAATTGGATTAAGGCCCACTTTAATGACCTCATTTTAACTTGATTACCTCTGTGAAGACCCCATTTCCAAGTAGGGTCACATGCCGAGACACCAGGGATTAAGACTTCAAGCTGTCCTTTCTGGATATCCACTCTTAGCTCAAAATTTACTTTGAGGATTAGAAAAGTGTTGAAGCTAGAAAAGCTGAGAGAGATGCACTTGAAGAAAGCTGTGGAATTCCTGCCTCCCTACCAGAGTGGAGCAGAGGAGAGGGGAGGGCTCCTTGTACCCCAGAGCTAGTGAGAGGGACTTTAGGGGGTCCACCCAGACAGCTTGACATGTGTTTGCTGGGGGCTGGGGAGAATTCAGACCTGTTGGCTTGGTTGGATCGGGGGTTTCCACCTGCCGCCTCCACGGTGGCTGGGTGAGAAGAGATACCCACGGTGAGAGTAGCCCTTCTCCCACCATTTGTACAGCGAGGGCATGTGAGTTTCCTTTAAGGCACTGGCTGCTGCAGGAGGTGACTGTCTTGAAGGGACACTCCTTCAAGGGCAGCCTTCCAGGGTGAGGGGCCGTGTGAGAGGTCAGGGGCTGGGGCCCCCAGGGATGGTGGATGAGAGGAAGGTCTGTGCCAGGTGTCGGAGCCTGGGCAGCGTGGAGCTCCTTTATGAGTGTGCTCCAAGGAAAGCAGTCAGCTTTGGAATGCATCTGAGACCAGGAGGTGCTCAGTACCTTCCAGGCCCTGCTCTACTTTCTCCAGCATGGATAGCTGGGCTGGGGTAGAGAGGAGGATGAGCCTAGGGCAGAGACTGGCAGAAGTGGACCTCCTGGGGTGGGGGACGTTTTACTTTAAATGGAGTGAGAGTTTTGATTACAGAATGAACTGCATGTCTTAATTTGTGATCTGAGTCTGTTCTTGGGAATGAGAACTACCAAGAGTATAGAGTCCTTTTCTGTTATCTAAGTGGGATATGATTATGGGACTTGGCTAGAACTTTATCCAAGAAGCAGGAAAGAACACGTCCACAGGGACAGCGGAGCCGATGGGTAGAGTTCGTTTTGGTGTGCACCTCATGGAGTCACACCCTCTCACATTTACGAAGAAGTAAATCTTGGTTAATTCTCTCCACAACCTCTGATGTAGTAAAGTTATTGCATGAAGAGGGCACTGACAAACATTAGGAGCTCTGCCCAGGGTTGTGTGGTTGCTAAATGCCACCCAAGCCTAACCGTGCCCCTATCTGACTCCGGTCTAGAAGAGTGACCTGAAATCAGGAAGCCTGGGGGCTTGGTCCTTGGTTCTATTGCTTTCTAGCTCCTTATTCAGATCTCAGCTCAAACATCACCTCTTCAAAGAGGTCTTCCTGATGGCCCATCTGCAGCACCACAGGTTCACGATCCCATTTCACTTCTGCAGGTCATTGCTAAATTTCCTCTCTTTCCCCTCCACCCAGTCAGTGTTCCTTGCAACTGCCCTTCCTCCCTTCCTTCACCTCTCTTTTCTCTTCCTTCTGTTTTTCCCCTCATTCCCCTCAGTAGGATTATATCTGTTGTGTGAGCTGCGGTGTCCACAGGGGCAGGCCTGGCACACAGCAGGTGCTCTTGAGACAGCTGTGGAAAGGATGAAGGGGCGGGGGGTGTGAGCCCCATCACAGCAGAGCCGACCTGGTGGTATCAGGATTTGGGTTCCCAAAAAGCAGACCAGGAGAACTAAGTGCAAGTTAGGAAGGGACCCACGAATGTGACGGGATTCTGGGCGTACACTCAAGGAAAGGAAACCATAGTCTGGGAAGCTGAGTGGAGCTCCCCGTCCCCCATGGCAGAAAACATCAGGGCTCACAGTGACCTGGAGGCTTTAGGACTCTCTAGACTCTTTCCAGCCACATGGGATACCGAGCCTAGGGCAGCACGGTGGGCCGGCAGCTTTTGCTAGCTGGACGGCAGAGCCACTCAGACATGACCTGCTGCAGCCAGAACTCCTCAGGAACGAAGATCCGCCAGGGACTCGCATTGAGAGGGGCTAAGAAAGAGAAACATGGAGGGATAATTAAGGTTAATTCCACTTCTACTAATTCTATTTCTGGAGCACCTGCTCTATGCCAGGTCCCAGTCTACTACTTTTACTCACATGTGCCGATTATGACTCTTGGATGCTAGTGGCAGAAACTTGACCGGAACTGGCTCAGGCAAAGAAACAACTTACAGGCTCACATAACAGAAATCAGGAGGAAGATCTGGTTTTAGCTACAGCCATAGCAGGGTTTCAAATGCTGTTGTCAGAGTCACATTTCTCTCTTTCCTCTTTCTCCGCTGCTTGCTCTGTGGTGCTTCTGTTCCCAGATAAGCTCTCCTCTCATTGTTATGTGGCCGCTGTGGGCTCACACTCCTTCAGGGACAGAGAAGGTGTCAGCTCAGAATTCCCAGCAAAAGTCTCGTCTCCTCTCCCTGGCTCTGACAGACCCCCGTGCCCATCCCTGGCCACTCTAGGGTGGTGACCGTGATACTTGGTTTAGGCCTGGGCCATATGTGGGTTGAGTCAGCTCTACCAGAAGCATGTGTGCTGAGAGCAGAAGCAGAGGTGACACCCACTCCTGGGGACAAATTGGGATATGGTTGCCGCAGAAGGAGGAGGGATTCTGAGCTGGTAAAAAAAAAAAAAAAAAAGCAGCAGAAGCTCATTCAATATATCATCTTTTTCTGCGGTCCCCAGTCCCTGGGCCATGGACTGGTACTGGTTCATGGCCTGTTAGGAACCAGGCCACATGGCAGGAGGTGAGCAGCAGGTGAGTGAGCGAAGCTTCATCTGTATTTACAGCCGGTCCCCATTGCTCACATCACCGCTTGAGCTCCGCTCCCTATCAGATCAGCGGTGGCATTAGATTCTCACAGGAGCGCGAACCCTATTGTAAACTACGCATGCGAGGGATCTAGGGTGCGAGCTCCTTATGAGAATCTAAAGCCTGAGGATCTGAGGTGGAGCTGAGGCAGTGATGCTAGTGCTGGGGAGCTGCTTCAAATACAGATTATCATTAGCAGAGAGGTTTGACTGCACAGAGACCATAATAAATCAATTGCTTGCAGATCATATCAAAACCCTATCAGTGAGTGGCGAATGACAATGTAATAATAATAGAAATAAAGTGCACAATAAATGCACTCGAATCATTCCAAAACCATCTCCCCCCACCCCATAGAAAAATTGTCTTCCATGAAACTGATCCCTGTTGCCAAAAAGTTTGGGTACTGCTGATCTAATTAATCCTCCATAAATTATGAGTGGCAGGAATTATCTCCATTTTGCAGAAGAGAACTCCGAGTAACAGAAAGGTGAAATGACTTGCTTACAGACACGTAACCAGTCAGTGGTTCACAAAGGACTTAGACTAGAAAAAGCTTGGTTTAGTTTCTCACATATTCCCCTATTCTACCCTACCTTTTAAATTAGCCAGAGGATACATTCCAGCCCAGATGCAACCTCCTCCATGAAGCCTTCCTGTATCACCCTAAATGGCTCCTCTTCCTTCAGGGTCCCAGAGCCTTTTATCTGAGCTTCTGTGATGTATCAGTTTTAATGTGTTTTGTCCAGAGTAACAGAATGCCTGTGTATAGTTCTCTGTTGCTGCATAACAAATTAATCCACTACTAGTGAATTAAAACAACACATTTATTGTCTCAAAGTTTCTATGGGTCAGGAGTCTGGGAACAGCTTAGCTGGGCTTTTTTGCTTAGGCTCTCACAGCCTGAGGTGTGTTGGCTGGAGTGGCATTCTCATCTGGAGGCTCTAGTGGGGAACAATCAGCTTCCAGGCTCACTCAGCTTACAGGAAGAAATCATTTCCTCACAGCCGGATGGCTGAGGGCTGCCTTGTAGCTGGCTGGAAGCCACCCTCAGTTCCTAGAAGCTGCCTGCTCCTCCCTGCCCCACGGTCCTCTGTATAAATAGTCCTAACAGGGCTGCTTGAAAAGGCCGGCGGGAGAATCTCCCTCTGCAGTTTGCTAGGAAGGAGGCTTACATCACAGAGCCCAGTCAAGGGAATGGTATCATGTGGTCCGTGCCGTGTCCTGTCGGTTAGAAGCAAATCACAGGTTGCACTTGCAAGGGGAGGGGATCACACGCAGGCACAGCTCATCTCAGGGTGTGTCCGTCACAGCCTGAGTAAAACTGCTTTAAACCAAAGGAATTTACTAAAAATTCTCATCAAGCACAAAGCCCAGGGTTGATTCACAGCTTAATGATGCCGTCGAAGACCCAGATTC
This sequence comes from Indri indri, assembly GCA_004363605.1. Classification (NCBI taxonomy): domain Eukaryota; kingdom Metazoa; phylum Chordata; class Mammalia; order Primates; family Indriidae; genus Indri; species Indri indri. The sequence continues at coordinate 30,063 of RJWJ010013506.1, read as the reverse complement.
TTTCCTTCTTTCTACTCTTCCATGTTTAGTGTGTCTTAAAATCCCGCCATGGTCACAGATTAGTAAGTAGCCTCCACGCATGACAGAGTGAAGTCAAGATCAGAAGGAGGCAGGGCTGGGGCTGTCTCCTTGTGCATCTCTGTCTTCTCGTCAGAGAGAGAGTGTTTCTCAGAAGTCTCCCCTTGCTTGGAGTCGGGTCACACGGCCATTCTTAGGCACAGGGGAGTCTGGCAACGTGAGGGTCTGGCCATTCCAGCCTCCCTCACGGGGAGAAAAGAATGACCATTGGGCGGCATTTAGCAGCACAGGCCCCAGGACCAGACCCACTCGCTGGCTGAACCCATGCCCACTCATCTCGGGGTCAGACCCTCCCAGGAAGTCCGCTCGACGGGGCAGCTGGGCTGGGGCCGGAGCCGCAGGTGGGAAGTGTGGGTGAGAGACGCTCTCTGTCACCTTTCTTCCCTCTCGCTGTTGCCTCCCCAGTGCTGAGGGTATTCTCTGGCATATAACAGGTGCTCAATAAGCATTTATGAGGTCAGGGCTGAAAATGAGTACTACCTGGGAAAAACCCTTTGAGGGTCAAACAGGGTGAGGAAAATGCCCTTTGAAACTGATTTTGTTTGGGAGAGAAGTGTGCCACAAGGTCTGGTCTAGATAACCAGATCAAGGGGTAACTTAGTGTTCTTCAGAGAAACAGGTCAATAGGAGAGAGAGATATATACATATATATGTGTGTGCACACACACACACACACACACACACACACACATATATAGAGAAAGATGGATTGATTTACGATGGAAATTGGATTACATGATTATAGAGGCTGCTGCAAGCTAGAGGCCCAGGAAAGCCATTGCTGTAGTTCGGTCTGAATCTAAAAACCTAAGAACCAGGAGAGCCCATGGTGTAAGTTCCAGTCTGAGGCCAGAGGCCTCTTGGGGATGGGGAGAGGTGGGTGCTGGTGTAAATCCCAGGTCCAAAAGCCTGAGAACTAGGAGCTCTGATGTGTGAGGGCAGGAAAAGATAGACGTCCCAGCACAAGAAGGAGAGAGTTCACCCTTCCTCCACTTTTCTTAGGACCTCCAGTGGAGTAGACGGTGCCCACCCACATTGGTGAGGGCAGATCTTCTTTACTCAACCTACAGATTCAAAGGCTGAACTCATTCAGAAACACCCTCACAGACACACCCAGAGGGATGTTTTACCAGCTGTCTGGACATCCCTTAGCCCGGTCAAGTAGACAGCTGGTCATTTGGGGGAGAGGCCTTATCGCATCTTCCCTGGAGCTCATGGCAGCAGGGGACTGCTGGCGTGCAGCATGAGGGTTGGGTTCAAATCTGGCTCACTCTATCTAGCTGTGCGACCCTCGACAAGCTACTTACCCTCTCTGAGCATATCACCCTTCATCAGTAAGAGGGGAAAAACAATAGCCTGTCTTTCAGAAAAGTTTTGGAATTTAGAGTAGATAGCTGTAGAAAGTGGTCAGTACATGGTAGGCATTCAATAAATGACAGTGGCAATAATAATAATAACAAGAATAAGGCTGTTATTATTCCTTGTTCTTAGAAAACTAACATGCATTTAATAGGTGTTCAATAAATTATCCTGGTTGAGTTAATTTCCTTTTGATAGTCAAAAGCACAGGAATGTCCTAACTATAGACAAAAAGGCTCACTCAATTAACTCCATGTTTTGCAGTGTCAATAAGGGCAGGGAAAAGGCATTTCTTTGCTTCATGTTTTTATGATCTTATCATGTGCTAAGGTTTTTAGATGGGAAAATGTGATTGTCAATTAAGAATCTAAAAAAGAGTTCCTTTTATTAAAACACACACACAACATAAGCACCGTATTTCATGCTGAATCGGAGCTGCTGCCGGCCGGCTGAATTTACCGCCTCGTGTCCCAGCAGAGAGAATTTGCAGCCGGATTAATGCCCCTTTCTCTGGTAGTAAATCAATTTCATACATGTGGCCATATTTTCACCCAAGCGACAGGCAGCAATGGCAGCTATTTTGCAGTCACCGTAGAAAAACCCTGGGATAACTCCCAAGGCACTTGGACCTCCTCCACGAGTCACATAGAATCATGAAATTGTCCCAGGGAGAGACATTTTGGAAGGCTCAGCCCGGTAATTTCAGAGACCGGGAAACCGAGGTTGGAGCCTTAGAGAAAGCACACTTCATCTCTCCATCAGCTGGCATTCCACACCGCCGCCTCTGAGCCACGCAGGATGGTGTGGAGAGCCTTCTGGGGCCACTCTCCTCTTTGCCTCCCACATTCTGGGATAGCTGGACTTCCTCCAGAGCCTTCTCCACGGCCTCGTACACACTCTTCCTCTGGCTGCTGTGTTTTGACACTCCTGTGTCCTTCTCATGCCCCCCGCCCCCGCCCTGCCCCAGCAGAGCAGCATTCTAGGCTAGGCCCCTGCGACGAGCTCTTCTCTCCCACGACGTCCTCTTGGCCCTTGCACAGGTATAACTAACCGGTTAATGTTTGGAGCCTGCCTTCCCTCCCTAGCGTCTTCCCTGTGCAGACTCCAGGCTCCTCAAGGGTGCTCGCCCTGCATCCCCCACACTCAGCCCAGAGCATCTTCCTGGAAGGAATGAGTTAATGACAGCTGAATGAATGAAGGTCCCGATGTGGACACACAGCAACAACGTCTTGGCGGGTGGTAAATAGTTCGGTGTGTCTGGAGTGGAAGGTTCTGGGCAAACGGAAGGAGGGGAAGTTGCAGAGGTGGGTGAGTGGGCAGGGGGACACACCGTGTAACACAGGGTCGCGAGCAGGTGTCTGGGTTCTCCCCTCGATGCTGGCAGACGTGGCCTGGCTGGGGTGTGAGTTAGAACCATGCTCCTCAAACCCCGTTGTGCACAGGAGTCACCTGGGCGTAGTGTGAAACTGCACGTGGAGCCTCCCTAGGTCTGCGTGGGGCCTGGGGGTCTACAGTTCCCACAAGCTCCCAGATGAGGCTGGTTTTAGGACTTTGCTTGTGTTAGTTGGTGGAGGGTGGCCTGGGGTGAGGGAGAGGGAGGCGGGGACTCCAGTCAGTAGTCAGCAGAGTGGTCCAGGGACACAGATGAGGCCAGAGGAACTGCAGGAGGAAGGAGGGGCTGAGTCCTCGGGACTCAGCCACCATCAGGCTGGAAGGGAGGCATCTTACTGATGTCTAGGTTTTTGATGCTTGGATTTCCCTAAAAATTTAGTGTTTAGTGGCATCCACCTCACTTGTCAGTTGGGGTTATGATTATGGTTGCTTATTTTAAAACTGGAAGAATTCTATTTTGTTGAAAATAATGGAGTAGAAAGCCATGCTGCTCTCTGTACCCTGGGCCGGGGTCTCCCCACACTCAGGCTTGGTGTCTGGCAGAGGACCAGAATCTTTTTGGTTCCTGATGAGATTCACATCCTCCTGGTGCGGGGCTAGAGCCTGGCCCTGACCTCTGCTCCTTTGTTTGGGACCTAGGCCTGCTAGACCCCTCTCCACTTAGCCTGAACATTACCTACCCCCCAGTCCGACCTGTTACAGATGAGCTGGTCCAGCAGCATGATGCGCTGCCACATGGTCCTGCTTTCTCTGTCACCCTGCAGCTCAGACCCTGCTGGAGCCTGCACTGGCCCTGACCACCCTAGTGCATAGCCGCTCTTAAGGCACTGGACTAATGTGCTGGTCACTCCATCCCAGGCCCCGGGACAACCCCGTCACATAGCCCACCCCTCCTTGGCCCTGCCAAGTCCTGGGTATATTTCTTCCTTCCCTCTGGGATCCCACTCATCTTTAATCTTTGGCCAAGCCCACCAAGTTGTTCCTGATGAGAGATACCTGGGCAGAAGCCATTTGGGATGGAGCCTGCTGGTCACCCATCCATGTCTTTTCTCCCCTTCTTCCCTAACAACAAAACAACAAAATCTCCAATTTTTTAGGGGGAACAATGACCTGCTAAAAGAGTCCCTTTCCCAGCCCCCCTGCAGTTGGGTTTGGCCATGTGGCCAAGTTCAGCCAATGATACGTAAATGGGAGTTGTTCCATGGCTTACCAAAGTGATCCTGCAAAGGGATTTTGTTCAGTTGGAAATCTCCTGTTGCCTTTTCTCGATTCTCCTTCCTGCCACCCGGAATGAAAGTATGGTGGCTGGAACCCCAATGCTTGCGTCATGAGTGGCGAATAAGTTATTCAAGACCCACTGCCAGCTGCAATGTACTCTCCTTGCTTTTTGGCAGTTCTAGCTTTCTATGTGGGTTTCTTACATTCTGTCTGGAACCTTGGAACTTTTCTGGGACTTGCTTCCATGAGAGCACCTCATGTCTCTCTCCAGTTCCCTTGACCAGTTCCAAACCTACGCGAGAGGTGCTGGCGTTCTTAATCTGCCCCTGCTCCACCCTGTGACCACTGGCCTCAGCTCTCCTCCTTGCTACAGACGTCTGCCTCTTGCCTAGACTGGCAGAAATGGCAGACCCAGCTGTGCCAGGCACCATGCCGGGGTTATAGCGCATGGTATATTTTGGACCAATTAATCATAAAGTCGTGGAGATGAGTATATTGATTGCATTTTCTCCCAGATGAAAAAGTAGTCTCAGTGAGGTTCTGTAACTTCCTCGGCATCATTCATTTGTTCACTCACTTGCTAATTATTTGTTGCTCTCCTTCTATGTGCCAGACACTTTTCTCATTGACGATGAGACAGATATGAACTAGACAGGTAATATTTGTAATATTATGGAGTTTGCATTCTAGGAAGAGAAGATAACTAGTTGATAAGTTAACAGACATGGAAAAATCAGTGATTAGAGCAACCTAGAAAATTAAAATAGGCTGATGGAACAGGGAATGGCTGAGTGATAGAGGAAGGTAAGGGACATTTAGATTGAGTGACAGAAAAGCGCCACTCCTTTAAAACTCAGGGGAAGAGCATTGTGCTTGGAGGGAACAGCATGCATGGAGGTCCTCACTTGAGAAGTGGCCTGGGCACCGGGGGAACAGGAGTCCCATGTGGCATCCAGGGTATGCAGAGAGGGGCCTGGAAGACCATGGGGGCTCTGTAGGCTGTGGCTGGAAATTTGGATTTTATTCTAAGTACAAGAGGAAGCTTTTGATTTTTTAAAAAATTTTATTTGAAAATAATTTTAGATTTACAAAAAAGTTGCAAAGACAGCACAGAGCGTTCTCATCTACCCTTCACCAGTTTCCTCTCACGTTAACGTCTTACATAACCATGGCCCATTTATCAAAGCTAAAAATTAACACTGATGCAACACTCTTAACTGAGCTACAGACTGTACTCGGATTTCGCTAGTTTGTGCACTGATGTCCCTTTTACGTCCCAGGATCCTGTCCAGGAGCCCACACTGCTTTTAGTCATCCTGTATCCTCAGGAGCCGCCGATCTGTGACAGCTGCTGGGTCTGTCCTTGTTTTCCATGACCTGATGCTTTTGAAGAGCAGCGGTCAGGCATTCTGCAGAACGTCTCTTGGTTCGGATTTATCTCGTGTTTTCTCATGATTAGACTGAGGCTGTGGGTTTTCGGACAGACAGCCACAGAGATGAAGTGCCCTTCTCATCGCATCATATCAGAGAGTGTGTTATTTTGACAAGACCCATCACCAGCGACGCTAACCTTCTTGCCTTACATAGGGTGGTGACTGCTAGGATTCTCCACTGGAAAGTTACTCTTTTTCCCATCTTTATTAGTTTCTAAGGCTTCTGTGACAAACTACCACAAACTGGATAGCTTAAAACAACAGAAATTCATTCTCACAGGGGATGGAGTCTAGAAGTCTGAAAGCAGGGTGTGAGCAGGTTCCTGCTCCTTCGAAGTCCCATTCCGTGCCTCCTCCAGCTTCTGCTGGTTGCTGACCACCCTGGGTGACCCATCGCTCTGATCTCTGCCTCCGCCTTCTCACGGCCTCTTGTCTCTCAGTGTGTCTGTATCTCCTCTTCTCATAAGGACACCAGTCATCTTGGGTTTAGGGTCCACCTGCATCTTAACTAACACATCTGCATAGCCCCAATTTCCAAATAAGGCCATAGTCACAGGCACCAGGACTTCAACATATCTTTTTAGGACACACAATTCAACCCACAATACCTCCTTTGATGTATATTTAGCAATAATCACTTTGGCTGCTTTGCAGAAAATGCTTTGTTGGGAGAGGGGCCAAGCAGGGAGGCCAATTAAGAGGCTGTCACTGTCATTTAGGCAACAGATACTGGGAGTCTGGATCAGAGTGGGGGCAGAGGCCATGGAGAGCAGGGGCTGCATTCAGAATGCATTCTGGAGGCAGAGCCAGCAGGACCTGCTTGTGGACTGGGTGCGGTGGGTGGTGTTGAGGGAGGAAGAAGAATCAGAGATGACTCCCAAACGTTTGGCTTGAGTCACAGTGGGGTGCCACTTACTGACATGGAGGAGCCCGATGGAGAGACACACTGGCAGTGCCATGTCTGAGTCATGTTAGGACATCCCGGGAGGAGGTTAGGAGTGCCACACCTCCCAGCATGAGAGGAGACAAGGAGTCTCCTGGCAAAGCAACGCCAGCTTCAGGAGCAGAGCGCAGTTCTCCCCTGTCAGTAGCGGTTCCCTGAAAGGGGGCATGGCTTTGGGGGTGACAGTGAAAAACCCCTCAGGTTTAGCTCACTGTGAAAATAAGCAAGTTTCCTAAGGGGGCTAAGAGGCAAAAACTTTCCACCCATCTCAAATGAAAGCTCTTAATCTAATTCTGTATCCTCCTGGCAGCTGTGGTTACATGTGCCAGCCTTGCCAGTGGCCACATTGTCCAACATAAAGAGTTTTCTGTTCTCCTTTCAGAAAATGAAGGCTCCTTGGGCATCGTGAGTTCTGCGTGCAGAGCTGGGGCTGTTTCTATTGAGTGTTCCGGGTGCCTTAATGGCCCGGCATTGATCGGCGCTATCGACCTCTTGGTTTCAAATAACTGACACGGTTTCCAATGGATCCAGATAATTAAGACTTCTCAAATGGCAACTAATAATTTGCATTTGCAGTGCGGCCATCCCCAGGAGCTGGGGGAACCCACGCTGGTGAGAAGCGAATGAAAATTCTCATCCTGGTGGTCGTCTGATCCTTGCTAATGGAGTCTTAGAAAAATCATTTCACCTGCGTGACCTAGCTTACTGAAGTTACCAAGCGACCTAGGGGAGTTATTTTCATTTGTTGGAAAACACGTGGGACCAGCTCATAGCATTAGGGAGTGTGGCCTGGTCCTCAAGTCCCCCCCCCTGCTGCTCATCCCTCCGTCACGTCCCAGGGCTGGGCTGTGGGGCTCCCACAGGGTCTATTGTCGGAGGTCTTTGTGCTTCCAGCCCCTCCTTCCTCTAATCTATACTCTACATTGTCACCAATAGGATCTCCCTACACCCAAGTTTGCACCATTTTTTCTCTGCTCCCACACCTCCATTGTATCCAGAATCAAAGCCTAAATTCCTATAAGAGATGGGCCCCAATTCTTTGCACCCTATATTCTACATCTACATTCCTGCCTACACCTAAGTGGATACAGTGAATGTAGATCCCTAATTCTGGAATTTGGGCCTGGCTGTGTGAATGTCTTGGCCTGCTGGAATATCAGTGGGTGAGCCCTGAATGCAGTCCTGAAATGTGCTTGCAGGGCTGGGCTCATCTTCTTAAGCTCTGGTGATCTGCCAATGAGAAGAGCATGGCTCGAGCAGCTGCTGGTCCAGGGAGGATGAGATGTGTGGAGTGGACTGGGGCCCACACTGCAGCCTAGAGCCCAGGCCAGCCATGCCTGGTGTGAATCAGCTAAACCACGGCCAACCTACAAAACTGTGGAGCGTGAGAACTGGTGCTTATTGTTATAAGCCATTGAGTTCTGGGGTGGCTTATTACGCAGCAGTGTTAGGACAATCTCTGACAGATACCACATCGGATGATGGTTATTTATGAATTTGTTTTCCCCCAAGACTGAGATGTTAAAGACAAAGACCTTGCTCCTCCTAATCCCAATTTTATAGCTCAGAGTCTGCCATACAATAGGTGCTCAGAAATCACATTTAGAAACTGAAATAATGGCATAAGAAACAAACAAAGGAGAAATCATTTGGGGGAGTTGGATTGATTGCATCGCGTGCATAATAATGATGACATTTATTGAGGATCGACTGTGTGCCAGGCAGTGTTCTAAGACTTTTAAATCCATTTTCTTACTTGCTATCATTATCCTTGTTTTCCAGGCGAGGAAACCGGGGCTCAGTGAGGTTAAGGGTTTGCACAAAGTGCATGGCCACTGAGGGGAAGGGCAGTGCTTTTTAGCTCACCTATGCCTCGTTCCCTTCATCCCAGGGAGGAAGAGCCATCTGCCCCAGCCCACGGGGATGGGAAACGAGGCCCTGAGCTTAAGGAATTTGCCGTGGCTCACTGACTGGAACGTGATGGAGCCAGAATTTGAACCAGTCTCTGTTTGCTTCCATAACCATTGCTGGGATGGGGCGGTGCAAAGCTCTCCCAGGGTGACGTGAGGGTGAGAGGAGGCCAAGGAGGGAAGGTGCAGTGCGCGGGGACAGACATGGGGGCGGGGGCGCTCAGATGGGCTGGGTGGGGAGATTGTGGTAAGCGGCTGGATTGGACTCTCTTCTCACCGGGCAGAAAATGTCTCTGCTTAAATGTGCAGAGCACAGGAGTTAAACCAAGCCCACATCGGCGGCTCCTTTTCCCCTGGAATCCACCTGAGCCAGCTCTGTCCTGAGGCTCCGGGCCGACCTGATTTCCTGGCCTTTGATGGCAGCTCCCATAGCCAGCTGAGGTCCACCTCTGCAGGTGAGCCTGCCTGCGGATGGTTACTGATCGCACGATGAGCATGTTCCCCGTGTTCACTCATGTAAGCCTTGGAATGACCCAGGAGGTAGAAATTGTTATTATCCCCACTTTACAGAGAAGGAAACTGAGTCACAGATGGTAGTAACTGCCAAGGTCATGCTGTTAGTAGGTGTTGTGGCCAGGATTTGGACTTGGGCAGTCTGACTGCTAAGACCAGGCCGTGTTTGCCAAATGAATACAGGGATCCCCTCTCCCACCTCTGGCTCTCCTCTGCCCTCCCTTCCCATCCCCCACGGCACCCAGCAACCTAGGGAATGCCCTTTTTTGTGAATTAGAAAAAGGTGTCCTTCCTGTTGGGCAGATGCAGCCCTTCCCCACCCCTCCCGACACCAGGGTGCAAGGCTTGGCAAGGGGCAAGTGGGCTGATCTCAGCTCTCTTTGCATCTTGTTCAGAGCACAACCCACCCCACCTCCCTCCACACTGTCATCAACTGAGTCCTCCAGGCCTGAGTCCTCCAGGCTCCATGCAGATGGCTGATCCTGGTTGTCTACTGTTGCCCCACCATCGTCGGGGTGGGTGGGCAGGGGGTTCCCCAATCCCAGCTAGCCAGGCTGCGGCACAAGAGGCAGGCTGCTTGGCGACAGGTGGGAAGAAGGGAGCACTGGGAGGAAAGAAAGGATGAGAAGGGAAAGGCTTTGATTTGTTTTATGTTGGAGTCAGAATTAAATTTAATTCCTGACCAGCCCCTCTGCTGGCCCAAGCAGTGTCTTTTTGAGAATAAAAAAAAAAGAAATGCTTTCCATTCCTCAAACCTCTCACTGCCATCTGCTGAGAGTATCCCAAACTGTGATGATGACAAATGTAAATGGCACCCCCAGAGCTGCGCAGTGCACAACTTGTGCAGCTGTCTATGGCAGCCCTGATTCTGATATGTCAAAACGTTCTTGAACTTCATTATCTTCAACCATAAAATGGGGTTTTATTGTCCTTATAGAAATTGGTTAGTGTTAACTGCTATTGTATTATTATTGTTGCTGTTATCAGATTTTAATTGTAATAGAAATGATTATGATATTGATGATGACACTTGGTATTTATACAGAATTTATACTTTTCCAATGGGGTTTTAAATTTATTTTCTAATTGTCTAGTACAGTCACAAAGCAGTCAATATATCCATTTTACAGGTTGTAAAATTGACTGATGTATTATTCAATGGCTGGGACATAATAAGTCCATCAGGAAAATCAAAAGCAACATTCCAACTCCCCTCATTCTCACTCGCTTTCTCATCAGGCTCCTCTGGCCTCTGAAGCAGTGTGACTCTGGGGAGCAGGTGGTGGTGGTGTGTGTGTGTGTGTGTGTGTGTGTGTGTGTGTGGTTTGTAGTGTGTGTGTCTTTGTTCAAAATGTACCATTGTTAGAAAGTCTTATTAAGTTGCCTACTGTCATTGTTCCAGATTTATTGCTTTAATTTGTTTTGGCTTTTTATACACAGGAGCTGCATTTTCCTTTGTTCTACCTCAGTTTGAACCTGTCTACAGGGTATAAAAACATATTTTTATATTTCACACTCTATATTTTCTTCTCTGGTGACCAATGTTAAGCAAGAAAATGATTTTCTTTGGACTTGAGGGTCAGCAAACTGTTAAGTCATTTGTATCTGCAGCACTCACGTACATGTTTTATGGATAAAAACATGTAGCCATGAGCCAGGACCACTGAAGGCCACCAGAATCCTGCAAGATTTTCAAGGGGCATTGTGGTCTCTCTCGCCATCATCTCACTGTACGTCACCCACCCGGGGAAGATTCTCCCGCAGCGATGCCCATTCCCCACGGGGTCTCTGGGACCCCTGCAGAGCCTTCTGGCTTGTCTCTCCATCCTGCCTATGCTCTTGGTGGGTCCGCTGTGAGCTGGCCGTGCAGAGGTGACAGCTGAACCTCCATCCTTCTTCCCGCAGCTCATGGGGGCTGCCCACCGATCGACCCCATGGCCTCTGTAAAACTTAACATGTTATCTTGGGACAGTGTGTCATTCAGAGCTTTTATGCAACACATATATACTACTAGTGCATAGGGAAGCCACTGGAGGAAGAAAGAAAGGAAAGAAAAAGGAGTGAGAAAGGGAGGGAAGAGAAGGAGAGGAGGAAAAGAGGAAGGGAAGAAAGGAGGAAGAGAGAGACTAGTGCCCAAGGCTTTGAGAGAGAACAACCATGAATTCGAGCTCTTCCCTTCCTTTAATCTGTCTGTACAGATTTACAGACTCATATTTTCCTCCCTTGATCTCTTTCAGACCCCTGGCAACAGACCCCTGGCAGCCCCAGTAACTTATGTTCCTGATGCTTCTCTCCTCATCAGGCACCCTCTGCCTCGCTGTTCCCACCAACAGCCGGGCATGTCAGACTCCAAAGCATCATTTTGGACCCAAAAACAAATCTCATTGTTTTCCTTCCTTTATGTCCACTTTCTGTTTCCACTGCAACTGCCCCCAAGGCAAAGCTCCCATTGCCTCCCACCAGGCCCATGGCCCAGCTCCACGCCTACCACACAACCTTCCTACAAACACCCACCTGCTCCCTCACTCCCCAGAACAGCTACCCCAGGGCCCCCTACTGCTCTTAGGGCAGAACGTGACTTCTCACCCTGACCCACAAAGCCTTTGAGCAAGGTTTTTAGTTGCAAACCATAAACAGGTTCTGCATAGAAAAGAAATCTATTCAAGCAGAGCGAGTGGCTCTCAGCATCTTCAGGAGAGCAGAGAATTAGGTGGTGGGGGGCTCTGCTGCCAGGTGCAATGCCCCCATCACAAGGCACGGCTACTCCCGTGGGTGGAGCCACCCTCCCAGGACCAGAGAGAGTTCCTGGTTTCCAACTTGGGGAGATGTAGGCTCAAAATGGGAAAGACTCAGACACAAGACAGGTGTTCTGCTGGTGTTGGGGCAGCCAAGGGTACACACGACCACTGTCTGTACCTTGCCCTGCCATCTCAGGTCCCTGTGATTGTCCTCCCCTCCCTTCCCTGGCCACAGTCCATGGCTCCTCCAGGTATCTCCAATGGCCCCAGTGCAGGCATGTCTCCCCCGACCATCAGCTGGACCGGGTCTCCCTGCCACCCTCCCTCATTGCCTTCTTCTTTTGCCTTCACAGCACCACTGGGACCCACACTCCAAGGCCTGGTCTACTTCTGATGTGAGCTGATGGCAGGGCGGACAGCTCATGGCACCAAAAGCACCTTGTGCTGACAGATAGTGGCCTACTGGTGGGGCTGGGTCCCTATCTCTCTCCTCTGGAGCCTCTGTAGGTTGCTGCTGGCAACAGCAGGGCTCGGTACAGCTGGGACATCTGAAAAGTGTACAGAAAACTTCCGAAAGGTGGGAGATTCAGGCACCACCCTGGCTCCACCCCACAGCTTCCGGGCTCCCTGAGTGATGACCCCAGCCAGACTTCTCTGTGTGTTTGTTCTCCACCAACTGCACAGAGCACCCCTGTGCCAGCCTCTCCTCCATCCCAGCCTCATTATCCCTGGCCTGCTTCCTGGCATCACCTTCCACATAAAATCCGTACATCCAAGTCCTTGTCTCGAGTCTGCTTTTGGGGAAATTGAAATTAAGTCAACACTTCTCAGGTTGTGATTTTATGTGTGGGGGCTGATTTGGTAAATGTTTGTTTCCCCCATGAGTCCATGAGCTCTGTGGGGGCCCCATGTGTCCAATTTCCCCATCACTATATACTGAAGGCAGTTCTTGGCACATAGGAGGTGTTAGATAAGTACATATGGAATGAATGAATGAATGAATGAATGAATGATTGCTGTCTGATGTGGTGGTGATACCTCAAGGTGATGCCTATTATCCCACTTCTGAGAAAGCAGTTGCAGATGTGCCAGGCATGATACTTGTTTTTCGTGTTAGTGTGGCCTGGCTATTCTGAGTGTTATGGATTGGACCTGACCCTAATTCAGCCATCTGTGGTCTGACAAAAGGAAAATCAGTGCCCTAGAGCTATGGCCAACAGACCCACCCTATCTTAGAGAAGGCGGCCTGCAGGGAGAGTCTGTGGAGGTGAAGGTGGGGAGAGAGGCAGAGATGGGCTGAGCCAGGAGCTGATGGGTCACTGAGCACTGCACATCCCGCCTCGCCCTGGAGAGAACAAAACACACACCTGGGCTGCTGTCATCCCTGTTCCAGGCTGGACACCCAAGAGGAACCTCAAGTGACTTTCCCTTGGCCTCAGGCTGTGTGAGCCAGGTGTTCAGGCTGGAGGGGCAGGGGCCAGAGATGTTCCCACCTGAAGGAGTGAACCCGAGGGGCATTTGCTCTTACTCTAAACCAGGGGTTGCAAAAGTGTTTCTGTAAAAGTCAAGGTAGTGAATATGTCAGGCTTCAAAAGGCCTCTGCTGCAACTACGCCACTCAGCTGCAGAGTCAGGAGAGCAGTGGAACAGCCCCAGGCAATATGTAGACGAGTGGGTGTGGCTGGGCCCCAATAAAACTTGTTTACTAGTGGGCAGATTTGGCTCACTGGTCCTAACCTGCTCTGGCCTCACTGCAGAGGTCTCCTCCTGCCCCTCTGCCCTGCACCCTGGCGTCTTACCATCCCGTCTGGACCCCTCACTGACCTCTCGTGTTTCCACAAGTCACCCGGATTCATTCCACCTGCACTCTCCTGTCTCCTTGTCCTTCCCGACCAGAGCATGAGAGCTGGGAGGCCCAGACCATGTCCTGTGAACTGTGGAGTTCAGTCATGGCCCCCTCACTTCTGGCTGTATGCCTTTTGCCAAGGGACTCAACCTCTCTGAGCTGAATTTGTCTGCCAGCAGGGAGTGCTGAGAAGAGGAGCTGAAGCCAGCCCGGGGTGCAGAGCTCATGAGCAGAGTGGCCGACCTGCACATGGAAGGGCCGGGAGGACTCAGGTGAAATATGGAGGAAGTGCGATCCAGGCAGAGCGAACAGCACCTGCAAAGGTCAGGTGGCATGAACGAATGCACCTTTTCCGGGGGAACTGGCCGTCTTTATGGAACATTAAAACAATCGAACAAACAAGCCTTACCCATTGATATCCGTGCATAGTTCCCTGCCCACCTCTCTAGGTACTTGTGAGCACCAAAGCAATAAGGCAGGCGTTGCTGGGAGCAGGGTGGCAGAGGCTGGGATTCGGCATCTGGCTCTGTCTGCTGAATCCCGGAGCTCTTAGCTCTTTGGGCATGTGATTGGCTTAAGCCAAGTTGCCTGGGAAAGGGAAGAGGTTGAAGGTTTTTGCACTGGGGCTGGAGGCCAAGGCCACTCAGTGACTCCTCCCAGCCATAGACCAGGGTTGAGTCCTGAGTTCTTTTCTTTACAAACTCCAGAGGGTTCCTATAGAGCCTGGACAGAGGCTGCCAGCTCTGGGGGTCCTGCTCTCCAGGCACCCAGGGCTCACAAGGCTGGGTCAGCGTTGGACGTCTTTGCCAGCAGAGAGTGTGAGAGGGTGGGAGGGAGAAGGATCAACTCCTGAGCCCGAGTGGCAGATATGCAGGATGCGTGTGAGGTGGGGGTGGAGCTTGCTCCCACCTGTTCAGGTGGGGCCAAGGAGCTGGTGAAGTGTGTCACTAAGGGTCAAACCACCTCACTCATCTCCTCTGACTGTAAGGCCCTGGGAAACCAGTGGGAAACCTGCCGTGGATACGGGGTCCTTGCGGCCCTGGCCCTCGTGTGGTGTCTTAGTTTCCTTGGGCCGACCTAACAAGTTATGCAAACTGAGTGGCTTAAAACAATAGAAATTCATTCTCTCATAGTTTGGAAGGGCAGAAGTCGACAATCAAGCTGTTGGCAGGGCAGGTTCCTCCTGGAGGCTCCCAGGAGAATCCATCCCATGGGCTCTTCCTGGCAGCCTAGTGTCTGGGTGCTGTGGGCAACCCTCAGCTCTCCGTGGCTTGGAGATACTACTCCACCATCAGTGGCCTTCACCTCTCTGTGTTTGTCTCGAATCTCCCTCTCTGTTCTCTTATGAGGACAATTGTCATTGGATTTAGGCCCCACCTTAAATCCACACGATATCATCTCGAGATCCTTAATTTCATCTGCAAGGGCCCTATTTCCAAATAAGGTCACATTCACAGGTACCTGGGGGATTAGGACTTGGACATATTTTTTTCAGGGACACAATTCAACCCACTACAGTGGGTGTGTGCATCACGAAGGTGCCCCTTTCACCCCACCCCTCCCTCCCCTGCTTTCCCACACCTCCAGGCTCCCTTGGGTGCCCTCTCTTTGCAGCTGGCCGCCCAGGCCTGGCCTTAATCCTCACTTCGGTTCTTCTTTCTGGGCCCTGCTGTGTGGATTTCCGCTGGGGAGGTGAGGGCAGAGATGCTGTCCCCTACGTCTGGTAGCACAGCCCAGAGTCCTGGGGGTGGGCTGGGAAGGGCTCCCAGGAAGATAAGGCTTGGGGGGTCAGAGGCTGCCGACCAGGCCTCGCCTGGGGAGCTGATGAGATCAGAATCCATTACTACTCTGCGATTCTCTTGCTCCAAAGAAAGATTTTTCTCTGGGAGTGAGTTTTCCCAGAAAAGATTTTTAAGACAACGGTCTAAAAGCTCTTCTCAAAAACCACACCTAAAAACAGAAGCCTTCCCTCTAGCCATCTGGACTCCTGGCAAAGAAAAAAATTTAAAAGGCAAGGGAAAGTAATGTGAGTCAAGACATTGAGCAGGGGGGATTCACAGGTCCAGGTTCATCCTGGGCAGGGGGTGGGGGGGGCTTCTCTGCTTCTCTCCTTTTTGTCTGGACTGGTTCGATTCTCTCCTCTGCTTTATAGGAAGTGGGGGTGGTGTTAACATCACTTAGGGTTCTCATAAACCTGGCAGTGCGGGGGGTAGTTAAGACACTGGTTGGTCACTGGCTTCGGGCAAAGTGCAGTATCCTCCCTGGGTCTTAATCTTCTCGTCTGAAAAATGGGGGTAATAAAACCTGCTCTGCAGAATGGTCTGGAGGGTAAATGAAATAAGATGGAAAAGGGTCGAGCATGGTGCCTGGCACCCAATAAGTGTTCAGCAGTGTTTGTTTCTGTAGCTTCACTTAACAACATGAGATTAGATGGGGTCAATACGACTTTCTCTTCCACAGATGGAACCTCGTCTCTCAGAGGTTACATCACTTGTCCACACTCACTAGGAGGGTGGGACAGAGTCTGGATAGATCCTGAGTCTATGTCATTCTAGAGCGCTGCTCCGACTCCCAAATGCCAGACCTGGCCTCTCCTCATCCCCTCTCTGTCCCCACCTGCTTTTTCTTCAGCCTTCACTTCTCTCAGCACTTCCCTTTCTCCATAAAGCCAGGGTTTGGGGTCAGGATTGGGGCTGAGATGGGGCAGAGGAGGTCTTGGGGGAAAGACACTGGATTTGGATTCAGGAGACTGGAGTTCGAGTCAGGCTCTGTGGGTAGTGAAGCGTGGGCTAATGCCCCTGCCTGGACCTCTCTCCTCACCTGTAGCAGGCCATGCTGGTGACACCTGCCCTCGCCTCCTCTAGGGCCGCGGTGAGGCTGCAGAGGGAGGTGACAGAGCCTGCTCTGTGTACAGAACATCACCGTTTGCAGTCCCTCATTTCAAGCCAAGACAGGGCTTGTCAGCGCACCATGTAGGACACCAGGAAGCCAGGAAATAGCCCCCAACCTATCTCACAGTGACACCTTTGCAGACACAGTTGTCCAGATCATCTTCACTCCCAACTCAACTTCTTCTGGGCTTTCTAGAAAGGACCAACAACTTTGACAAGTTTTCTTGTCAGTTTCCTTCCTTTTTTTTTTTCCCCCTCAATATCAATGGAAAAGATTATTTAAAGATATTTATATTTATGCATGTATGTATTTAACATATGTAAATATATAATGAATATGTATGTTAAATACATAAATATTTTGGAAGAGAGTCAATTTCCCCAGAATAGGTTCGTGCCACTTGCCCGTTGCATGTGCTGTTCCCTCTGCCTGGAGCTGCCTTCCTCCATATTTGGCTGCAGTCCTGCCAGCCCTCCAATGTGCAGCTTGGCCTCTGAGTCCCTGCACTGGCTCAGGCATCTATTTCTTCCCAGTGCTCTGGTGGGGCTTTCGTTCCCTGCCCCAATAGGACTCTGACTTCTCCTGTCTGTGTCCTCATCGTGGAAGAGCTCCTAGATGTGGAGCTCTGTCGAGGGGGCCAATATCTTTTCTGTCTCTATGTTCTCAGTCCCTATCATGGTGTGGGTGATGGAGTGGGGGAAGGAGGTGATTCCCACCTGTGTGTGCACCAGTTCGACTCCAAAGACCAGCTACAGAGGCTCAAAAATGCAAATCAAATGTGTCTGCTTCAAATTAAACCCATATTCTGGTCCAGTGGGTGTAGAGCTGTTTCTTAGCCAATAAATATTAACAAGAAAAATAAAGCAATCTTTTAGCTTCTTCCCCCCAGCCGCCACCCCAGGGTTATAAATTATGTACTGCCTGAGTCTGCTTTGACAGTTGTGATAAAGTGGGTTTCAGATTTGGAGAGCGTTTCTCCTGAAAGAATGCAGCCCTGTGCATTTTCGATACAATCGCCACCACCTGCCCCAGCCCTCACCCTTTTACTGTCTAGGAGGAAGATTTCACTAGAGTAGCAATTTTTCTACTCTGGGGCTTTTTCTGTCACCTCTTTGCCAAACACACACTGTGATTTTTTTTTTTTTTAACTTCAGACTATTATCACAAAAACTAGGAAGATTTTAAGGGGCATGAAGAATGGCCTTCCTCCAGCGATGGCAGGATGGGCTGCGGTCACTCCCACCTCCTGACACTAGTCCACGCTGGTCTTCATTTTCCCAGACCTGTTCCCTTGTCTGAGCACCAATCCTCCTGCACAAAACCCAGCCCGTCACTGAGGCCCCGATGAAGCTCCTTCTTCCTTCTGAGTCTTCTGACTTTCCGTGATCTTTTGCTTTGCTCCTGTTTTGATACTGTCAGGACAAAGAGACACCCGGAGTCTTCCCTTGACTTCGCTGCTTTCTGTCTGGTTGGTTCCGATCATGCTCGTTCTGTCACCTCAGTAGCTGTCTAGTGACTCCTCCTTCTACCTATTGCTGCCAACTCCCCGGGCTCGTCTTCCCACTCATGGGGGCTTTCTTTTCCTGACATTGAGATATTATCTGCTATCAGTTGAGTGCACAAACCCCAAGCCGTCCCTCAACGCATTTCACATTTGTCTACACTTGTGTAACCTCCAGGTCAAGACAGAGGAGAGTCCGGAACCCCAGCAGCCTCCCCTGTGCCCTCGCAGTTGATACCCAAAGGTGCGATGACACTAACATTCCCACCAAGGTGGCGTCCACTTGTTCCTGAGCGTCTTATAAATAGAATCATACAGTGCTGTGTGTGTCTAGCTTTTTTTTCTTCTCACCATTGTATCTGTGAAACAAAATCCAATTTGTTATGTTTAGCAGTAGATTATTTTCACTTAGTATTCCACTAAGAAGTGTATGTATATAAATAAATGTATATATTTATAAATATAACATAGGTGATTTATCTGTTATACTCCTCATGGACATTTAGTAATTTCGAGCTTTTGGTTGTTGTAAATGATGGTACGAACATTCTGTGGGTGGATGTAAGTCTTCATTTCTCTTAGGGACAAAATCAGGAGTGGAATTTCTAGATCATAAAAGATATATTTAGCTTTAGTTAATATTTTCAAATAGTTGACTTAGACACTTTCATCAGCAGAGTAGGAGAGTTCTAGTTATTCTGTGTTTTCACCAACGCTTGTTAATGCTATGAGGTTTGTGAGATATTTTTGGTCTATTTTTAAATTATTTCATTAGTCTCTGATTTTCAGGAGTTATTTATATATTCTGGATATGAGTCCTTTTTCAGATATGTATGTTGCAAATATCTTTTTGCAGGACAGGGCATGTTCTATTGCTCTCTTAATGGTGTCTTTTGATGAACAGAATTTCTTAATTTTAATGAAGTCCAACTTATCAGTTTTTTTTCTTTTATGGATAGTGCTTTTTTTCACGTTTAAAAAATCTTTGCTTATCCAAAGATCATGAAGTTAACTTTCCTATGTTTTGTTCTAGAAGTTTCACTGATTTACCTTTCTCATTTACATTTATGAACCGTGCCAAATTGATTTTTGTGTACTGTGTGAGGTTCTCCTTGACTTTGGAAATAGCCCCTTCCCTGGTATCCCAGCTTTCTCTCCTGAATTACCCCAATTTTGGCTGCTACATTGTTGTCCATTCTAATGTCAGGTCCAGTCAAATGATTCTTCTGCTTAAAACCATGGTGTATTTCTCTGACCATAAAGTCTAAAGTCCTTCACGTGATTTAAAATGCCTCAGGGGATCAGGAAGTGACTTTCTAGCTTTATCTCCCGTTGATCCTCTCCGTGGATATTACACTCTCGCCACTTTGAATACCTACTGTTATGGGTTGAATTTTGTCCCCCCGAAAAAGATATGTTGAAGTACTAATTCCCAGTTCCTCAGAATGTGACTTGATTTGGAAATAGGGTCTTTTTTTTTTTGAGTCAGAGTCTCACTCTGTCACCCTGGCTAGAGTGTGGTGGCCTCACTGTAGCTCACTGCAACTTCAAACTCCTGGGCTCAAGGGATCCATGTGCCGCTGCACCTGGCAAACTGCTTACATGGAATCTTGCTTCCCCAGGAATGCATGTTCTTGGACCAAGGAGGGTGTTGCAACATTTCTTCTGACCCAGTCTCAGGAGTCATGCAGTGTCACTCACTCCACATTCTATTGGTTAAATTTACAGGACCGGCACAGATTCAAGGGGCAAGTATTATGCAAGGGTGTGACCATTGGGAAGCACAGCTCATTAGGACACATTGGAAACTATGATAGCTCTTTTGTGTATCCTTAACTGTGAACAGATTATCTTTTGTTCCTGGAAGGCTCTAACATATGTTAAGAAAGGGCATTAAATAGACCAGTAATTTATTCTGGAGTCAATTTCCTACTATAAAAAGTATGCCCAGCCCTGATGCCTTATTTAGATTAAAAAAAAGCCAGAAATGAGCCTTAAAAATGGCCTAAAACTCCTCCTCTGAATAATATAACCTCAACAATGTAGACATGCCTCACAAACTGCTATACAACACACTGTACTGATTAACTAATGGCCTGTGAGGGTGTATGAAGGATGATATTTATTGTATATTTTGAAATATATAAAATAGGACAGCTACTCAATATTACCTGGGAGCTTTAGGTCAAGAAGCACCAGAACAGATTATCTCATTTTAATTTCATAGTAACAATTAGCATTTTCATTACACCCAACAGAGCCTATTAAAACAACCATGTAATTGAAGTAAGATATATTATACAAATTTTATAGAAAAATAGATGGAGTTCCAGAGAAGCAGACTGGTATACCCAAAGGAACAGATCTTCCATAGGTGAACCGAGGCTCAAATTTAAATAGTGAGATTTAAAGTCCACTGCTCTTTTAACTATAATAGAGACAGCACGTGTGTGTCATTCATGACATTACTCTCCCTCCCATGGCTATGGAGACATCACTAATTAATCAAGGGTGTCTATCCTGCTGAATTGAGGCATTGGCTCATAAACCTTTTCAACTCTGTACTCTGCCAATCACTTGAAGCTCAAGATAACATCGCACCATCCTGATACCTACTTGTGTTGCCTGGCTGGAGGCTAAACAAGGCCCTAATGCTCTCTTAGGCTATATTTTGGTGGCTCTTTCCACTATAGGAGGATTGCTTATTTGATTTGAAGATTTTAAAATATCAGGAGTATTCTCTATTCATTCAATTGTAGGATGCACATTCCCATCTCCCCTCCCATCCCCACACACATTTTAACATTTCTGACTTTGGAATGTGTCTTGTAGTCAACGTGGTTATTTTTTTCCCCTCTGAACAATCACTGTTGAATTGATGGTACATTGTTCAATTGATAGCATCTTAGAACTAAGGAGATACATCCGTTCATTTATGTATGCATTTTTCCAGTAAGCGTTTGTGTATGGCTGCTCTGTGTGAGGCCGGGTACTGGGGAGTTAGCCCATGTCAGCGAACACAATCCCGATTCACTGTTTGAGAATAGGGTTTCTCATCCTTGGTATAATTGGCATTTGGGGTCTGATAATTATTATGGTATTTTTTGGTGGAGGACTATCCTGTGCATTGCAAGATGTTTAGCAGAATCCCTGCTCTATACATATTAAATGTCAGAAGCACTTCCCCCCAGTTGTGACAACCAAAATGTCCCCAGACATTGTCAATGTCTCCTGAGGGGGCAAATCATCCCCTGCTGAGAACCACTGCTCTAGAAGTTAGCTCCCTGGGTCAAGGTAATCTTTTGTCTTCTGTCTCGTATCTCTCCTCTGTGGACTGGAGCTTTTACCCAAATGTGGATCCAGGCAACTTTTTTTTTCCCACCGTGTGCCTTGGGAATGGATAATAACTACTATTTTTAGGGGAATTACTGTGTGTTGGACACAGGATTATGCCCTTTAGATCTCTGTAACTCACTGAATCCCAATACTAGAATGTGGAGTGTGAGGAGAGCTTAACAGTCTGGGCTCTGGCACCACCTGTCTGAATTTGAGCCCGTGGCTTGTCACTGCTAGCTGTGTGTTATCGCACGTAAGGCAACAATCCTCCCTGGGCCTCAGTTTCTCCATCTGTAAAATGGAAGCACTAATTGTTAATGTTTTAAGAACTAAACAGCGAAAACTTTTAAAATATTTAGAACAATGCAGGACCCTTAAGAAGTACTCATAAAACACAATTATAATTTTTAAACTCAATGATGTAGGCATCATAATCCCATTTTTCAAAGTAGGAAACTGAAATCAGAGAGATTAAGTAAGTTGTCCAAGATCATACAACCAGGTGAGCGGCAGAGCCGAGATTCAAACACTATTATGACGAATTTCAAAGCTGACAGACAACTCCGAGGAGCGAGCGGCTCTGGTCTTAGGTGGGGCCTGCAACGTTAACAGGCAGCTGGAGTCTGAGGCTTGTGGCACTGCCTTATTCTGTCAGGGTCACCGGGGCTCGCCGGTTAGAACGCCCGGGTGGCCCTGTGAAACAAGGTAATGGGAAAACACCATGGACTGTGACAAAAGTAAATGAGAAGCACAGAGAGAGAGAGGTGGAAAATAATAGATGAGAATCAATATAGAAGACACATCAGGGTGCAGCGTCGGGGCCTAGCAGGTGAGGAAGGTCAGCATTTCTTATCACAAGCTTCTCTGTGCATCTGTTTGAGCCCACACCCTGCCCGAGTCCAGGCCGCAGCTCTTCTTCCTCCTGGCGCCTTGGGGGTTCATTCTCTCCTCCATGAAGACGCCCGTGCCCTGGGCTGGGAGGCACTTACAGCTGGGGCTGTGCCTATTGTCTCTGAGTTTCTAGAGTGCAGTGTGTCTTGGTGCTTGGTTATTGCTTGTTCAGTGGAGGAACAAATGATATCATTTGGTTCTCATGGAAATCTTCTGGCTTAAAATTTCATTTCGTAGTAAGAAAACTGGGGCAAACATTTGAGCCTGGGAGCACAGGTTAGTAAAGGTGTGTCTGGTCATCTGACATGGACTCCTCTACCCTTTCCATAGCTGTTCACACAGATGGAAAGATAATAAAATTCCGTAATGAAGGATGCACACATTCACTCATCTAATAAAGTTATTGCTCTTTAGTCAATGCCTCCTGTTGAAATGCTCGACCCTGTGTTATCTGAACCACTCAGTTTTGCACTTGAGCCCGCTGCCTTGTGCACTTCATTCCTTCGGGAAATCTGCGTACTGTACTTGCACTGGTCTGGGCAGAGCTTAGTCGTTGGGCATCCGTGGAGAATCTAGACATGGTCCTGCCCTCAGGGAACTCCCAGGTTAATGCTCTGGACAGACTGCATAGTAGTTCTATTTTATCTGACAGTTGTTAAAGTTTACACCAGGCAGGGTGGGGCAATTGCTTGCTGGTTGCTTTTTGGATGTGCATCATTTTTCTTCAGGTAGATGTTAAGTCTTTTGTAGACCAGGAATGCACCTGCTGGCCTTTTCATGTGTCCTACTAGTGGCAGCTTAGGGTTTAGAACATCATAACTTGATCAGACCCTACTGGTATCCCTGCCAGGACTTCATCTGGACCTTGAGAGCTTGTTTGGAGGTTCTGGTAGGGGAGCACAGCTACTCATATACCCTCGACTAAAGAATGGTCCTCCTTTTTGGGGAAGGTCACCCTCTTTGACCAAGTGCACAGCTTTGGGAGGGATGCACACAGAGCGGTGAGGGAGGAAGGGGATACCTGCCTAGCCAGCCAGATCAGCCAAATCAACCCTGGTGATCAATGGGGTGACATTCCCAGGATCTCATCTGGGAGCCGGGGTGAGAGAGTAAATTGATTCACCACTTGGTGTGGCCCAAGTTGAGGAATGAAACTGACCAGATATTCAAATAGGTCTAAAGGGGTGTGGAGACCTCAGCCTGATTTGGGCTGGGGTTTTCATCTAAAAGCTGCCAAGATGTCTGTGAGGTTGTAGCAGTTAGCATATCTGTTTGTTATTAATGCATAACTAGCATTTCCCAACTTCAACATCTTAAAGTACTTATTGCTGTTAGTGGGTTGAGAGGTCAGCTGTGCTTTTCTCCTGGTCTCAGCTGGGCTCACACATGCATTCACAATCAGCTGCAGTTCGTGCAGATAACTCTGCTATTCTTGTCTGGGCTAGCTCACAGGGGTGCACTGGCTGCTGGCTGTGCGAGGTGGCCTTAGCTTGAACGGGGCTCTCCTTCCCACAAGATCCACCTTCTCCCACTGGGTTAGCCTTTTGAGATCTGGGCTCAAAACTGGCACAATGCCACTGTTGCTGCATTCTATTGACCAATGCAATAGCATGAGAGGCCAGCCCAGATTTGAGAGGTGAGAAATAGACTCTACCTCTTGGTAGGAGGAGCTGCAAAGTTGCATTGTGAAGGGTGTAGACACAAGGAGAGTTGGAGGATTAGGGATGTTCTTGCAATCATTTGAGCATAAGGGCAGAGTGAGATGAGTCCACTGGCAGATTCTATTTCTGGGAATCTCTTAACCTGGAATATGGCCCCAACCAAAGGCTGGGGGCATGAGGTTTGGGATTTGATCCCTGTGAGAGGAGGCCAGTAAGGGCCTCACCCAAGCAGGCTGGGCTGCAACACATGGCTATAACCTTAGTTAGAGTTCAAGTAGGGCAGGATGCCAGTACCAGAACCCATTTAATCCACTGGTCCAGTGTGGCTAGATTTAAAGTGGCTGCAGCAAATCAGGGCCCAGACCTGCATGCTACATGCTGGGCAAAGGCAGCGTGGTAACTGCCCTTCCGGCCAGCGGTGGTGACAGGTGCCTGATATACCCCCTGCTCTGCTTAGATGGATTCAGGCAGTGGCACAGGGCTGAGATTATACCTAAACTACTTCAGTATCTACTGCCAGGAAGGTCTGGGGAAAGGAAGATCCCATGGGGGGTAAGGTCTTGTGCATCTGCAAGGTCAGGTAGAAATAGATGAATCCTAGCTCTCTCTCTTGTATGCCAGTTGTTGACCTTGGGTAGGTGCCTCAACCTCTCTGACCCTCAATTCCCACATCTGCAAAATGGACATAGCGAGTGGTGACCTCTACTCACATTAGTGAGACTTGAATGAAACAACACATATAAATGTCTTGCACAGTGTTTAGTACAAGTAAACATCCATAAGATATGATTTTGTTTAAAAATACTGTAGCTTTTCAGTCTTTAATAACTCTCACACCAAAATGTGGTACTAAAAAGAGTTTGAGCTTTGGGGAAAGGTAAACCAAAATGAAAGATTAGCTCTATCACCTGCCTCTGATTTGTGTAAATGAGTTCAGCGTGTATTTTCAGTCTCTGAGGGGAAAAACCATGTTCCCATTCTACCCTAATCCTGCTTAATCCACATGGTCTGTGTGGAATTAAGTTCGTTGAGCCCCTGGGGCTTGTTCTATCTATTCTCTGGCCACAGTGGTTAGTTCAGGATTGTGCATGTGACCGAAACCAGGACAGTAAGATTTCTCCCCGAGACTTTGCCAGAGCAATCAAGAAAGAGGCCTTTTCTTTATGTGGTGTCAGTGCTGTAAGTAAGGATCACATGGACATGGTGCGGCTGGGGCCATCTTGCCATTGTGGAGGTAGAGACTGAGAATAAAGCCCAGCAGAGGCCAGATGGGCCGAGAGATTAAGAAAGATAGAGTCTTAATATGATGGTTAAACCCTTGGATCTAGCTTTATATCAGGTGAACACTGCCCTTGGAGTTCCTGGTTATGTAGATTATTTTTACTTTTTGGTTTAAGTTTATTTGAATTGGTTTTCTATGTGTTGCAACTAAATGATCTTAAATAGTAAGTCATGTAACTTCTCCATGTCTCAATGTCTCATCTTTAAAATATGGAAAAATAATATCTATTTCTTAAGGTTGTTTGTGGATTAAATGCCTGACTTCAGGGGCTACCGGAGTGTCCAGAACTGGGAAGGCTGGCAAGGCCAGACCAACAAGTGCTGGGACACCATCCTCATTGGTTTGGACTCTCTCATCACCAGCGGGATACTAGGAAGGTCTTCCTCTCTTGTCGAAAGTTGTAAATCCTCCAGTTTCTGTGACCCACTGGTGGCTGAGAAAGGCAGAAAGTTTGCCTATATCAAACTGGATGTCGGGCAGGGGGGAGGGGAGGGGGAAGGGGGAAGGGGGAGGAAGGGATGAGTATATGCATACACAAAGAGTGCAATGTGCACCATCCCAGAGATCGACACGCTTGAAACTCGGACTTGTGGGGGAGGGGGTCAAGGGCAACATACATAACCTAAACATCTGTACCCCCATAATATGCTGAAATAAAAAAAAAAAGTGAAAAAAAAAAAAGTAAAAAAATGGAGAAACCAAGGAGGGGGAATGAGATTTAAGGAGAGGAAATTAGAATGGACAGCTCTTTTAGCCCTTTTAGGCTACCAAGACGGCTGTAATTTCATGCTCTTTTTCTATATGCTTCTTGTTTATTAAACGTTCTTATTGATTTGAGTTTCTCAGGACTCTCTGTACCAGATGTCACTAAATTACAGTAACTGAATATCCTTTCCTCATTTGCAGAGTGGCCATCTGAGGGCTGACTGTGCTTAAAGAAATCCTCTGCTCAAGCTTGCTCCCTGCAAAGCCCATCGCTAAATGCACAGACACGATTTGTCCAGATATGCATCTGTGCTGGGAGGTGAGAGACTATAGCAGATATTTGTTTTTTTTTCTCTATTTCCATGCTTAGTTCTCATTTGACCTTATTTGAACAAGTATTTATTGAGTATCTATTACATACCAGGTACTGTGCTCAGCATTGGAGAAGGAAAGATGAATTAACAATGGGTAGCTCAGACTATCTGCGGCATTTCAAATGTAGTCAAGTGGGAGAGACAGTAGATAGAACATTTTCATAAAAATTCATATTAAGAGTAGTTACCACTTGTTGAACGTCTGCTAAGTGCTGCACATGAGTTACCTCACACAACCCTCAC
The DNA here is from genome assembly GCA_004363605.1 of Indri indri. NCBI lineage: Eukaryota > Metazoa > Chordata > Mammalia > Primates > Indriidae > Indri > Indri indri. The sequence continues at coordinate 3,749 of RJWJ010013506.1, read as the reverse complement.
TGCCACCTTGGAGGCTCCATAGTCCCACTGTATATATCAGAAATTCAGGCTCAGAATGTTGAACTAGCTTGTCCAAAATGCTGCAGATGTTTCCAAGTTTCTTTCAATATGTATTCTCTCTTCTTCTTTAATGACAGAAGTTCTATCTAGATTGCTGAGTGTGGCAATGTGGCCGATTATAAAAGTACATTTCCCGTTCTCTCTTGCTGACAAGCATGGCCGGCTAGATGAATGAAGAAGTCGAGCTTGAGGCTTCTGGGTAGGGTGGGGAACCTCTTTAAAAGGAGATAACTTGACTCAAGGAAGCATTCTTTTTCGTGTTCTCTATTTCCTCTTTCTTCTTGCTTGGGACAGCCATGCAATACTCAGGTGTCCAGTCACCAACATGAACAAGACCCTCTTGGGCCTTGCTGAACAAATGAGGGATGCTGAGAGTGGGGAGGAGAGGACTTGGGAGCACATGGTCACTAACATCAATTCTGTGAGATGTGGCCACAATTAAAAGGGGACAGGTTTTGTGTGTGTGATCTTCAGGGTATAGGTGGGCTGTTGATTAGGTATTCGGTTCAAGAGAGGAACAGAAATTTGGTCTGGGCTTACCTGGGCATCTTCTGGTTAGAGCCAATGGTGAGTACCTGTGGGTGTGTGTAGGGTGGTGGGACTGTAGGAGTTCCAGGTAAAGGAAACAGTAGACTTAAAGTGAAGTACTAAAGAAGTCTGGTGTTGCTGGGGAGGAGGGTGAGGGCCCCAGTTCTTCAATCTCTTCAAAACCTAACCTCACACCCAGCACCTGTGGTCCCTTCCTCCTTGGAATGTTCTACCTTATGAAGGATCTGTGCCAGTCCTTGCCACCATTAGGCCTGATATTAATAATTTTTTAGCATTTTACTTTCTTACGGGTTCGTTGAGACAATGGATATGAGTAGATAAGGTAAGTGTCACAACCATTCCCATTTTCCAAATGAAAAAAGTGAACTGGAAATGCTAGTGGCTTGTTAAAGGTGGCTTGGTTGGTAAGGGAGGAACTAGAACCTGAACTCAGGTCCTGGGGTGGTTCCTATGGTCCCATCGGACTCCTTACGTGCTTGTATGTGCAGTTGCATGTGTCCAGATCTGCTTAGATCTCCTTCTTATAGTCTCTGGTTCTACATACATGTATTATGTACTTAATATTAACATGTATCCCAAGATGCTCTAGGCAGTGGGGATACAGAACTGCACAGGGAAATGTCTCTGCCCTCATGGAGCCCCCCTTCCAGTGGGAGAGAAGGTCAACTGGCAAGTTATCAGACAAGTAGAGCACTGTTGTAAGCAGTATGAAGTGCAAAGAAAAAGCTCAACACAGAGTGAGGGGTGGTGAGTGCTGGGTGGGGTTTCAGGAGGGCAGTCAAGGAGGGGCCTCACAGCAGGGTCTTCCAGCCCCTCTCTCTGCTTCGTCACCCGCCCAGAGGCAGGTCCGAGTATTGCGGGGCCCAGAGATTATAGAACTTTGGGGCTCTCTTTAAGAAAAAGAATATGGGATTGTGAAGAGAAAGTTAAAAATGAGTATTTATTTAGAATGAGAAAAGAAATAAAAAGTGATATGTACTGAAATCTATAAAATATGAAATCTCACAAAAGAACCTAATTTTAAAAATTAACTTCCAGGTACACCCCTATAACATGTTTTCCCTACGATTTAATTTTTTGATTTTTTTGAAGGTTTATATCAGTTTTTATTTGTTGAACATAAATTTTTAAACCACAAATCATAATTAGAACACATTAGTAGGTGGTTGTAGAGTTTGTTTCATGTTGCTTTCACGCTTTTCCATTTAGTAAGAGACAATATTCTTTTTCATTTTTTTATTTTTTAATTTTTTGTGATTTTTTTTATTTGTATAAATTTAAGGGGTACAAGCGCAATTTTGTCATATTGACATATTGTATAGTGGTGAAGTCTGGGTTTTTAGTGAGTCCATCATCTGAATAATACACATTGTACCCATTAAGTAATTTCTCATCATCCACCCCCCTCCCAACCTCCACCATTTGGAGTCTCCAATGTCTATTATTCCACACTCTATGTCCACATGTACACATTTTTTAGCTCCCACTTATAAGTGAGAATATAAGATAGTTGAGTTTCTGTTTCTGAGTTATTTTACTTCAGATAAGGGTCTCTAGTTCCATCCATGTTGCTGCAAATGACAGGATTTCATTCTTTTTTATGGCTAAATAGTATTTCATTGCATACATGTATCACTTTTTTTTAATCCAGTCATCCATTGGTTGATACTTAGATTGATTCCATATCTTTGCTATTGTGAATAGTGCTGTGATAAACATAAGAATACAGGTATCTTTTTGATATAATTATTTCTTTTTCTTTGGATAGATACCCAGTAGTGGGATTGCTGGATCAAATGGTAGGTCTATTTTTAGTTCTTCAAGAAATCTCTGTGATGTTTTTCATAGAGGTCGTACTAATTTACATTCCCGTCAAAAGTGTGTAAGTGTTCCCTTTTCTCTGCATCCTCACCAACATCTGTTATTTTTTGACTTTTTAATAATAGCCATTCTGACTGGGGTAAGATAGTATATCATCGTGGTTTTAATTTGCATTTCTCCAATGATTAGTGAAGTTGAACATTTTTTCATATACTCTTTGGCCATTTGTATGTCTTCTTTTGAAAAATGTCTATTCATATCCTTTGCCCACTTTTTAATGGGGTTATTTTATTTATTTATTTTGTCATCATTGAGTTGTTTGAGCTCCTTTTAAATTCTCCCTAAGATTTTAGATACATACTCTTTGTTGCCTCATCACGTGACCCCAATTTTGTAATAATTTCTAGTGAGAGAATGGAAAGCTTAGCCCTCCTTGTAGCATCGTAGATTAAAATAGTTTTTACTGATAGGTAAGAAAAGTTATTTTCAGCATCCCAAGTCATTGTTGGTCATGCCATGTAAGCTTTTAGGATTATTTATCAACTTTGGGAAAACTCCATCAAATTTCTGCCATATATGAGCTGTTAAATTTTCAAAGCATTTGAAGCTTTCTTGTGTAATGACTAAATATTAAATCATCTTTGAATTACTGAGAGTCATTAACCAGCTTGTCAATAATGTCCTCTTATAGTAGTGTATTTTGAGTTTTATATGACCTCTGCTAATGTCAGTATTTTGTTTCAAATCAGCCAGAAATTTGAATATCTGTCCAATATTTTCAGATGATTCACCCCTTGACATTGATTGAAATATCAGGTAGTTCAAAAACGTATGCATTGTTTCTGCAAGGAGGATCGCTCTTTCTTTTAATGAATTACCACATTTATATAATACGAATATTGGTTTTGTTATAATTTACTTGCAAATGTCAGGATAATTTCTATTGCTATTTTTACTCATATTTTGATTTTGTTTCCATTAATTTTTAAGTGAAATTTTCTTTTATCTCTTTAATAGATACACTTAAAGATGATAAAAGAATGTACCCTTCGTAACTATCCAATTCAGGGGTCTGTAATTTCTTATTTGTTTCATAAAAACATTTCAAAATACCTCCTTGAACTACAGTTAAAATGGTGTATTGAATTTCAATAACTTTTTGAATACTTTTTTTTACATTTTGTTTGTGCTCAGGTTTTCCTTATGAGTTTTAAAAAATGTATGTCAGAGTCCTTTAAATGTCTTTATGCCCATGTGCAAATCTTAAATAGCTTTATAATGGACCATTTTATCACCCTTAAAATCTTGAAAGGAAAATC
>RJWJ010013505.1:0-39723 GCA_004363605.1 Indri indri | reverse complement strand
GAAGGATCGTTTGAGCTCGGGAGTTCGAGGCCAGCCTGAGCAAGAGCGAGACCCCACTTCTACTAAAAGTAGAAAGAAATTAGCCAAAACAACTAAAAATAGAAAAAATTAGCCGGGCATGGTGGCACATGCCTGTAGTCCCAGCTACTCAGGAAGCTGAGACAGGAGGATCGCTTGAGCCCAGGAGTTTGAGGTTGCTGTGAGCTAGGCTGACGCCACGGCACTCTAGCCCAGCAAACAGAGTGAGACTCTGTCTCAAAAAAAAAAAAAAAAATGCAATACCAACAAATTCTACGGGATTGCATAGATAAAATTCTAGCTCTTTGTAATCCCTGAAATTATGATTAAATGCAAATGCCGCCAACAGTGTATGCCCTTACAACTATTGGCTTCTTTCCCTATTAATTATTAATATAATGATCTTTCTCTCCCTCCAGTAGAAGCTCCACTTGTTGAAATGGAAAGAAATTGTATTAGCCAAGTGGCCAAGGGTGCCTTACCATGGACTTCCTTCATGACTGCTAATCGATCTACCCCAGGAAGGCAATAATACTACACAATGTTACCCGGGCCAAGGCACGAATAAGAAAACAAGGACCACAGCCAGCTTGGAAATTCTTCCTTAACCTAACGTTCTCAAGATAGCAACTGCAAGTTTTATATAACACTCAATGGAAGCATACTCTACAACAATTGCAATGCTGGCTGCCCACAGTGAACAATCATAGCTCTCGGGTGTTACAGCAAAGACAATTCGTACCAAAGCATAGTGGATCTCATGGAGAAATCTAACTGCTCTCTGCTTGGGAGCTTCTCTGCCCAAATTGACAATTACTTGCTTATAGCTACTACGAAATTTGTCAGGCATACCAAAACCATAATTACCAAGGCCATAGAAAATATTTCATGGAGATTGTTGACCAGTGTTACTTTTCTGGGGGCCCCTTAAAAAAGCCATATACATCCCAAAGTACAGAAGATAGGAAAACAGTAATGAGAAGCCCCGTAGTGAAACTAACCTGGGAGGAAATGTTACTGGTATAGTCACCATGCTGCCACCTCCCAAAGGGCCACACCTGAGGCTGTTAAAGGTATACAAAGGACTTCCCTATGAAAGTTTCCCCTAGAATGGAGTCGATGGAGCATTCAATCCCCCACTGAAACACAGCGATGCTGCAATACACAGGAACAGAAGTGGGGCAAACGACATAACACAATTGATCTCTCTTTTTTAAACAACTTGGTTCACCTGTGAGAATCTCATATGTGAGTACCCATAATTCCAGATTTAATTTGCTGTGCATCTGGTCTAATAAGCTTTTTCTTGGACTGCCAAGAGCACCTGCAAAACCCATCCCACGCCCATGGCAACACACGGATGCGGATGCTGTTTACTATTGGCAGTCTGCAGGAAACTCAAGCAAGATGCACACCAATCCGAGCAAGGAGGAACATACAAATGCCCACCGAATCAAACCTGCATATAGACTTAGCTGCAGCAGCATATAAAGTGGCACCCATGGAAAATCCCAAATTCTGTAAAATAATGTAATGAGGCTTATTCCAAGCCTAATGTGTGCAACCTCAGCCTGGGGAACATGGTCTCAAGAGGTCTTGAGAAAACGTGCCCGAGGTGGCCGGGTTACAGTTAGGTTTTATACATTCACGGAGACAGGAATTACATACAGCTAAAACCATAAATCAATACACGGAAGGTATACATTGGTTTGGCCCAAAAAGGCAGGACAATTTGAAGCAGGGACTTACGAGTCATAGGTGGGTTTTAGGGGTTCTTTAGTTGGCAATTGGTTGAAATAGGAGTTAAGCTTTGTTTAAAGACTTGGAGTCAGTAGAAGGGAATGCTTGACTTAAGGTAAGGGGGCCTTTAATCTGTCATGTGATCCTATACTAGAGTCAGGCTGGGAAGTAAGCCATACTATACCAGGTTAACAAAAACCCATTTAATGAGATTTTTATCAATTGTAGGCATGACTCACCAAGCCTCTTGGAAAGAAGTTTGGGCAAGTGAAGAAAAGGTCAGACTTCAGGCCCCAGTTCTCCCTTTTGGCCAAAGATGATTCCATGGAATGCACGTGTAGGCCAACAAGCAGCAGGGGTTGCCACCGTGCAAGGAAGGCCCATTCCTAGAGTTGTCTATTTGGTCATCTGGCATTGATGGCAACAGTTTCAATATGAGAGATGTCGGAACTTAGGGGAAGGGCATGGTTTGATCTGATTTAATAGCCAATTGTTTAGGGGCCAGAGACAGTCAGGCCTAAGTTTCAGTCTGAAAAAGACATCCTAGATCAGATCTGTTGTACCAGCTGTCATGATCCGTGTCTTTGATTGTGTCTTTTTCCTTTTCCTGAATCTGGCATAGCATTTACAAGAGATATATAATGATAATATTGCAACAAGTATCATAAAATGGTGAAGAGTAGGCATCCAAGAAACTTAAGGGGAAAATAAGAAGGCAGTAAACAATCTAACCAGCTAAAGAATTCCCTGCATGCATCATGTCATTCTTTAATCAGACTTACAATGTGTTTACCCTTCTTGTCAACGGTCATTTGAACCTTATGGTAAATCTTATTTGAAGATTGTAGGACCAACACCAAATCAGAATCTAATGAATTAAATTGTTCTTCTGACCAATTGGTCTCCATAAGTATAACATCCTGAGGAGGGTGTAAATCGAATCTGAGAAACCTCTGGTCTTCAGTGTCTACATTGTCATAGGGCTTGTTTACAGTTGACGAATCTATTTTTCCCACCACCTTTGTGTTGCACCATATACTAGTGTTTGGGAGGGAAAAAGAAGTTTCATTATAGGTGAAATCATATAATTCTACAGTGTCATTTTGTCATCCCTCCCAACAAAAATGGCCCTTTCCCATATACCAAATGTTATGCCCCATGCGGGACATATTAGGGACCAAATTTGGGAGAAATCAGGGTTCCAAGTGGCTTGAGGGCATAACCATTCTCCTTTTCTAGTTTTCCCAGTCTGATAGGGAGACAGGATGCCATGTGTTTCCATTAGTTAAAATAAACCATTGGCCTCCCATGGGGATATCCTCATAATATTTACAATGGTCCCAATACCTGCTCGTTGAACTATAGAATACTTTTGTGCCTCATTCAACTTCAGTGCTTGAGCTTTAAGAATACAATATCTGAGGTTACATTTGTCATCTAAAAATTTCCACAAATTTGGGATACATATATTTTCCATAGGTGTTTAGATTGTGCCTCAGCACTGAATTTTGTAGGCCCTTGCTTCGTAGCTATCTCAGATTCCATTTGTAATAACATGAGCCCTTGTTGAGCTAGAGTACATGGCCTTTCCCACCTTTGGGTTTGGGTTCGTCTGATCACTTCTATCCATTTGGTGAGTGCTACATTATCTTTTGGGGAAGCTTCCCATCCCTGTCCCTCTTCTTGGAATAGCATTCCTTCTATGTGTCCTATTATTTTCTTAAATTTCAGAATATCATGAGGGTACAAATGTTTCGGTTACATGAATTACTTTTGTACAGTTTGATTCAACGTTATAAGCGTGCCCATCTTTTTTTTTTTTTTTTTCATTTTTGAGAGGAAATTTTTCTCTCAGGCATGCCTCTCTTCATTAGCTGTGAATTTGGCTTGTCCCAATATACCTTGCTCAATTCCAATTCCTCCAATGAGGTTGCATTTTAGTCTTTTGGGTGGCCAATTTTGGTGGACCCACCAGAAATGCTATTGCCGTTGTATGCTAATGGCATTAGTGCAATTTGGATAAATGGAGTCAACCCAGAACTGTTGGGTGTCCCAGACAATTGTCATGTGAGTGGAGGTTACACCCAAGTATGCCCTTGTCTGGGTATTCCGAAAGGCTTCCCAGAGGTGCACTTGCCTTTAAGGTGCAATCTCTACTGTCAGGGATTTCTGTCTACCAACTGACTGACTCCCATAAATAGTTCTTTAAGGGCAGTGTCAGTGTGGTTGGTCACAAGCACAGGGCTGGTGGTCATTTGGTCAGGTTATGCTGCAGCAGTTTACACAGGAGGCAGCTAGGTTTCTTCCATCATACCCAGGCAATTGTCTAAGCAAATCATCACCAAGATCTATTGTTGTGTAATATTCTATCTGATTAGACTCCCTCAATAATCTTTCAGAGGCATTGTTAGGTAATTATTCCAGCAGGGCACGATATTTGGTGAGAGCCTTATTATAATAGAGGTACCCTGAAAAGGGGGTATTTCAGAGAGTGTTTAGAGTGGAGCTGTTCCATGCGGTGGCCTTCATTTCATCCTGATCTATATCATACCAAATGATGTGGGCTCTGTTGGCAGGGAAATGGGTGAGGTTTGCAGGCAACCAGGACAAGTTTTCAGGTTTGAAGAGAGAAGGAGTGCATGGTAAGCAAATTGAGGAGATTATGGGAATGAGAGTGAGCAGGTAAAACATTTTTTTAATTTTAACAAGGAAATTTCATAACCACATCCCTTTAGAAAATTATACCAAGGGAGATTCCACAGATCCCAAACAACCTCTTGGGGGTCTTGGTTAAAGCATTCAGGGTTTTCAGCAACATATTCTATAGCAAGTAAAGTAAGAATGAGAGTTATTTCAGTATACACGAGGACTGGCCTGGCCTGATGTCTCTGGAAGAATGTCTACCTTGCTTGTGGCCCTGGAGAATTGGCTGAGCTTCGGGTGTTTCTAAAATCACAGGCAGGTGTCAGAGACAGGTTTGGAGGTCCAGGTGTGGTCGGAAACGTGGTTGGGCACTTGTTTTAGGTGTGAGATGTGAATCCAAGAAGCGACTCACTTTAATTTTGCAGCGGAAGAGTTAATTAAAAGTACCTGGTAAGGTCCTTTCCAGTGGGGTTTTAAGGAGTCCTTTAGTTGGTGCCTTTTCCAAGAAGCAAAGTCACCTGGTTGTAATCCGTGATCCCTGGAGTCTTTGGCCCCTGGGAGCTCACTGTACGAAGACTCTGCTACCAGCTTTTTATTGTCCGTTAAGATTTTTAAGTAGTCCTTGACAATAAAACAGTATTTCCCCTTTGAGTACGTCCAGCTCTTGTAAGCCTTTGTCCAGCCTCATAGGTCTTCCTGTTTTCATAAGGTCTTCCTTATTTCGCAAGGTGATGAACAGTGTTTTCCAAAAGGAGTGGGTCTAAAGTTAAGCAAGACCAGTGGGAGGGCTTTTGGCCAAGGGAGGCTAAAAGCCTTTGTTAAGGTAACTAATTTAGTTCCTATTGTGCCATTTGTCCGTTCTACCAACCCGGAGGATTGGGGAGGACAGGCACAATGGAAATGTTGTATTATGGGCCAGATTTTGCAAATGGATTGAACAACTTGTCCAGTGAAATGAGTCCCACTATTCCCTCACTATGTAGCTCAGAAGGGATTCCCCAAACTGAAATGATTCTTTCTAACAATATTTTCCCTACCATTAAGGCAATAGCCGCCCCCTACCTAATATTCTGAAACTAAAAAAAAAAAATGAAACACTCAAAATTAAAAAAATAAGTACTGTTTAAGCCCAGTTAAAAGAAAAAAAAGAAAAGAAAATGCTACTACCAAATGGGAAAACATAAAAACCAAGACCAACATAATTTCAAGACAGTGGCGTCTGTGTGAAGTCCAGTTGCCATACTTCAAATGGTCCTGTAGACAGAAAAATGACCTGAGGACACTGAAAAAAACTCTCATTCTTACTTTTACCTGCTATCGAATATATTGCCAAAAACCCTGAGAGCTTTAACCAAGACCCCAAAGAGGTTGTTTGGGATCTGTGGAATCTCCCTTGGTATAATTTTCTAAATGGGTGTGGTTACGAATTTCCTTGTTAAAATTACATGGGGGGCGATGTAAGGGCTAGCCAGGGGTATGTTTTGGACATATATTAATAGCACACCGGGAGTGTACCTTTCGGGCTATTGTGAGGGATGGTTTCCAGAAATAATGTCTTCCCCATGATATCATCTTCTCGGGGGCCAAATGAGTCATTTCAATGAGTGAATAAACTGAAGGAGAGGTAATTGTGCACCTATGGGAACTATGTGGTTTTTGTTAGGGCCTAGTCACAATTCTCTACTTGGGTCAAATGCACCACCCTTTTGCTGCCAGATTGGTTTCTCTTGAAGGGTTGATGCCTGTTGATACTGTAAAAGGATGTTAATGATGGTATGGGCGGGACAGAGGGTGCATTCTCGTATAGGATAGATCATCTTTCCTAGGGCAGCATTCTTTGCTGCAGCATCACCTAGACTATTCCCTTTTGCATCTTCAGTGCTATCCTTTGAATGCCCAGGAATTTTTGTGATTGCAAACTGCTTTGGCATTTGAATTGCCTCTAATAGTTCTGAGACTTGGTGCCCGTATCATATAGATTGCCCAGATGAGGTGAGAAACCCCCTCTGTTTCCACAGCATGCTGAAATCATGGACTACTCCAAAAGCATATTGCCTATAGGTGTATGTGTTTTCCACTTTCCCTTCTGCCAATTGGCAAGCTCTAGTTAACACTATTTGTTCAGCCTTCTGGGCTGATTTTATTCCTTGGGGTTGGGTATTTTCTAGTATGTCTCCCATGGAAATGATGGCATCTCCTGCCTGGTAATGCTCCTGATTGTCCCTTAAATAAGAAGCGTCTGTGAACCAAATGAATTCAACATTCTTGATAGGAGTTTCCCGTAAATCTTCCCAAGGGGAAAAGTAAGATATCAATTAGTAGACTGCAATCGTGTTCTTCCTCTCATTGTTCACCTGGAAGAGGGAGCAGGGTAGCAGGTTTCAGAGTGTTACAGTGCTTCATAGTGATGTTAGGGGCAGAAAGCAAGAGCACCTCATAGGAGGCGAGGTGGCTGACAGAATAGTGTTGAATGTGGTGAGAGTTTAGGAGAGATTCTACAGAATGGGGGGCACGAATGGTTAGCTGGTACCCCAGGACAGATTATTTGACATTCTTAAATAAAATGGCCACAGCTGGTATGACACCCAGCCCCCGTACAAGGGGGGTGTCCTATTGCTACTGAGTCTAACTGTTGGCTGAAATAACCGATTGGCCTGTGATTGTCACCTTGTTTTTGAGTTAACACTCCTAGAGCAATTCCACTTATTTCATGAACAAAAAGGAAAAAGAGACGGCTGTAGTCGGGATGGCCTACAGCAGGCACTTGGGTGAGAGCCTGTTTTACATCCTCTGTGTGTTGTTTTTCCCTTTCTTCCCAGTGGATTGGTTCTGCCTGGGTTTATTTTAGTTTTTTATATAAGGGTTGAGCCATTAATGAGTAATTTCGAATCCAACTTCTGCAATATTCTGTTAACCCTAAAAACTCTCTTGTCTTTTTTGGGGGGCACGGGAAAGGTCACGAGGACAGAGATTCTCCCAGGGTTTATTAGTAGCGCCCCCCCCACCCCCCCGTCAGGGAAATCACATGTGCTAAGCGTTTAACCTGAGGGAGACAAAATTGCAATTTTTCTCCGGACAGTTTTGTCCCTTCAAAGCAAGCTGCTGTTACACATACACAGAGTATCTTCTCTGCATTTTGTCATGGAGGATGAACACAGCAAAAAAATCATCCACACACTGAATTAGCATAAGTCTATTTGGAAATGCAATATCATCTACATCTGCTTTCAGTATTTGAGAAAAAAATAAGTGAGACTCTCAGAATAACCCTGGGGCCAGACTTGCCATGTATACTGGCAATCTTCCCAAGGGAAGGCAAAAAGATACTGGCTGTTCTGCTCTACAGTTATGCTGAAGAAAGCACTGCATAAGTCAATGACAGAGAAGTGACTGGTGATGATAGTAATACTGGGCGGCAATGAGTGGGGGCTGACTGGGAGTGTTAGTGTACTGCAAGGGCTGGCACAAGGTGTTATGGGTCCCTTGTCTGCATAGTCCTGAACAATTAGTCTGATTCCTAGTAAGGCTTCAGGTCTAAGGAGGTTTTGTTTAATGTTTGGAAGGGGTTAGTCTTTTAAGAAAAATTCAAAATATTAAGGGGGTACAAATGTTTTAGGTTACATGGATTGTCTTCGTACGGTTTGAGTCCCGGCTATAGATATGCCCATTACCCAAATAGTTTTCGTATTACCCATTAGGTTGATTTATTCACCTCCCCCCTCCCCCTGCCTTCTGATTAATTTCCACTGAGTTTTACTTCCCTCTGAGCAGATGTGTGCTCTTCGGTTAGTTCCAATTTAATAGTGAGCACATGTGGTGTTTGTTTTTCCGTTCTTGAGATACTTCACTTAGGAGAATGGTCTCCAGTCCCATCCAGATTGTTGCAGATGGTATTATTTCATCTTTTTTTTATGGCTGAGTAGAACTCCATTGAATACATAGACCACATTTTATTAATCCACTCATGAATTGGTGGGAATTTGGGTTGATTCCACATCTTTGCAATTGTGAGTTGTGCTGGAAAAAGCGTTCAAGCGCAGGTGGTGTCTTTTTGAAGAAACGTCTTCTTTTCTTTCGGGTAGATACTCAATAGTGGGATTGCTGGATTGAATGGTAGGTCTACTTTTAGTTATTTGAGGAATCTCCGTACTATTTTCCATAGAGGTTGCACAAATTTGAAGCCCCGCAAACAGTGTATAAGAGTTCCTTTCTCTCAGCATCCACACCAGCATCTATTGTTCTTGGACTTTCTAATAAAAGCCATTCTAAATGGGGTAAGTCGATACCTCATTTTGCTTTTAATTTGCATTTCCCTTACCATCGGTGACATGGAGCATATTTTGGTATGTTTATTGGCTATATGCCTTTCTTCTTTAGAGAACCTTCTGTTCATATCTTTTGCCCACTTTTTAATAGGGATGTGTGTTTTTATCTTGCTCATTTGTTTGAGTTCTTTGTAAATTCTGGTTATCAACCTTTTATCAGATGTGTAGCTTGTGAATATTTTCTCTCATCCTGTAGGTTGTCTATTTGCTCTGTTGATTATTGCCTTAGCTGTGCAGAAGTTTTTTAGTTTAGTCAAGACCCATTCGTTAATTTTTGTTGTTGCCACAACAGCCCTTGGGGTCTTAGTCATAAATTCTTTGCCGTAGGCCAATAACTAGAAAAGTTTCCCTGCATTTTCCTCTATAATTCTTATGGTTTCATGACTTAGATCTAAGTCTTTTATCCATGTTGACTTAATTTTTGAGAGTAGTGTGAGGTAGGGGGTCCTGTTTCATTCTTCTGCATGTGGCTACCCAATTCTCCCAGCACGATTTATTGACTAGGGCTTCTTTTCCCCAACGTACCTTGTTGTCTGCTTTGTCAAAGATCAGCTGGTTGTAGGTACACGGTTTTATACCTGGATTCTCTGTTCTGTTTCACTGGTCTATGTCTCTATTTTTGTACCAATACCATGCTGTTTTCGGTTACTATGGCCTTCTAGTATAGTTTGAAGTCTGGTAATGCGATGCCTCCAGATATGTTCTTTTTGCTTAAGATTGCTTTGGCTATAGGGCTCCTTGCTGGTTGAGAACAAAGCATAGAATTATTTTTTCTAGATCTGTGACGTGTGACTTTGGTACTTTGTTAGGGATTGCATTGAATTTGTAAATCGCTTGGGGTGGTATGGACATTTTCACAATATTTATGCTGCCTATCCATTATCCATGAACATGTTATGTTTTTCCACTTGTTTGTATCCTCCGCCTTTCTTTCCTCAGAGTTTCATAGTTCTCCTTGTAGTGATCTTTCACCTCCTTTGGTAGGTATATTCCTAGGTATTTTATTTTCTTTGCAGCTATTGTGAATGGTATTGAGTCTTTTATTTGAATCTCGTCTTGACTGTCATCAGTATGTAGAAATGCTACTGATTTACATACATCGACTTTGCATCAGAAGACTTTGCTGAATTTATTTATCAATTCCAGGAGATGCTTGGTGGAATCTTTGGGGTTTTCCAGATAAAGGATTATATCATCATCACAGAGTGATAGTTTGACCTCCTCTTTCCCAATTTGGATAGCCTTTGTTTCTTTCCCTTGCTTAATTTCCCTAACTAGGACTTCCAGCACTGTGTCGAATAGGAGGGGTGGCAGCGGACATCCTTGTCTTGTTCCAGTTCTTAGGTGGAAGGCTTTCAGCTTTTCCCCATTCAGTACGATGTTGGCTGTGGGTTGCTCATACATGACTTTTATAACTCTGAGATATGTTCCTTCTATGCCTAGTTTGTTGAGGGTTTTTACCATGAAATGGTGCTGGATTTTGTCAAATGCTTTTCTGCATCTGTTGAGATGATCATATGGACTTCGTTTTTGCTTCTGTGTCTGTAGTGAATCACATTTATAGACTTGGGTGTGTTGAACCATCCTTGCATCTCTGGGATGAAGATGCAAGATGGTCAAGGTGGTCATGGTGGATTATTATTATTATTATTTTGATGTGCAGGTGAATTCAGTTTACTAGGATTTTATTGAGAATTTTTGCATCTATATTCATAAGGGATATTGGTCTTTAGTTTTCTTTTTTTGTCATGTCCTTTCCTGGCTTTGGTGTCAAGGTGATACTGGCTTCATAGAAGGAGTTTGGAAGGGCTCCCTTCTTCTCAAAATTATGGCGTAATTTTAGTATTATAGGTACCGGGTCTTCTTTGTAGGTTTGACAGAATTCAGCTGTGAAATCATCGGGTCCAGGGCTCCCCCGCCCTTGGGAGTTTTTTTTATTACTGATTTGATCTCGCTGTTCGTTGTTGGACTGTTCAAGAGTTCTATTTATTTCTGCTTGAGTTTTGGGAGGTTGTGTGTCTCCAGGAAATTGTCCATTTTCTCTACATTCTCTAGTTTATGTGTGTAGAGATTTGCATAGTAGTCATACATGATGTTTTGTATTTCTGCAGTGTCAGTTGTAATATCACCTTTTTCATTCTGATTGAGCTTATTTGGGTCCTTTCTCTTCTGTTCTCGGTTAATTTAGAAAGAGGTCTGTCGCTTTTGTTTATATTGTCAAAGAACCAACTTTTTGTTTCATTAATTCTTTGTATTCTTTTTTGTTTTGTTTTCCAATTCATTTAGTTCTGCTCTAACCTACATTATTTCTTTTCTTCTGCTGCCTTTGGGTTTGATTTGTTCTTCCTTTTCTAGTTCCCTGAGGTGTGACATTAAGTTGTTAATTTGTGATCTTTCTCACTTTTTGATGTAGGCATTTAAGGCTATGAATTTTCCCCAGAGGAATGCTTTCGTTGTGTCCCAATGATTTTGAAAACTTGTGTCCTCTTTGTCGTTCAGCTCAAAGAGTTTTTTCATTGCCATCTTAATTTTATTCTTGACCCAAGAGTCGTTCAGCAGCAGATTGTTTAATTTCCATGACTTTGCATAGCTTTGTGTGCTTCTCTTGTGATTTATTTCCATATTTATTCCACTGTGGTTTGAGAAGATACATGGTATACTTTCCATTTTTTTTTAATTCATCGAGACCTCTTTTGTGACCCAAGATATGATCGATCTTGGAGAAAGTCTCATGTGCTGCTGAGAAAAATGTGTATTCTATAGTTTTGGGGTAGAATGTTCCATAAATATCTGTTAGGTCCATTTGATTTAGAGTTAGGCTTAAGTCCATTATTTCTTTATTTCTTTTCTGCTTTGATGATTTGTCAAGCTCTGCCAGTGGGGTGTTGAGGTCCCCAGCAATTATGATGGTACTGTTTATTTCTTTGCTTATCTCTAGTAAGATTTGCTTTACGTATCTGGGAGCTCCCGTGTTGGGCACATATACGTTTAGTATTATTATGTCTTCTTGTTGGATAGTTCCCTTTACCATTATATAATGATCCTCCTTGTATTTCTTTAGCTTTGTTGGCTTAAAGTAAATTTTATCTGATATGAGGATGGCTGTGCCTGCTCCCTTTTGGTTTCCACTTGTGTGAAATATTTTTTTCCATCCTTTCGAATTGAGTCTGTGTGTGTCCTTGAGTTTGATGTGTGTTTCCTGGAGACAGCAGAGAGTTGGGTTGTGTTGTTTCATCCATTCAGCCAGCCTATGTCTTTTGAGAGGAGCATTCAGTCCATTCACATTAATCGATAGCGTTGATATGTGGAATGTCAGTCTGTTCATTCTGTTGGGTAGTCCCTTACTGCTTTGTTTTACCTCTTGTTCTATTGTTTTATAGGAGCTGTGAGTTCTTCTTCTTCTTTTTTTTTTTTTAAGGTGAATTTACACAGGTGGGTATCAGTTGTGCTGGTTCGTGTATACTGCTGCTCTGAATATTTCATGCACAGCAGGTCTGGTCATGGAAAATTCCCTCAGTGTTTGCTTGTCTGGAAAAGAATTTCTTCATTTATTGTGAAACTTAGTTTTGCAGGATACAGCATTCTAGGCCGTTCTGTTTAAGTCGATTGAAGATGGGGCCTCAATCCCTTCTGACTTCTAAGGTTTCCACTGAGAAGTCTACAGTTAGCCTGATGGGTTTTCTCTTGTAGGTTATTTAATGCTTTCATTTTGTTCCTTGCAGAATTTTCTCCTTCATTTTGACTTTAGCCACGTTGATTACTGTGTGTCTTGGAGATGACCTATTTGCTACGAATCTTCCTGGTGCTCAATGTCCATCTCGTATCCGTTTGTCTGAAATTCTGATGATACCCAGTAAGTATTCCTCAATAATTTCCTCAAATAGGTTTTCCGTGCTTTTAGTGCTTTGTTCTTCTCCCTCGGGGATACCTATACTTTGAATGTTAGTTTGCTTCACATAGTCCTGTATCTCTTTCAGTGATTGCTCAGAATTTTTTATGCTCTTTTCTGCCTCTTTGTATGACTGGGTTATCTCGAGAGCCTTGTCTTCAAGCTCTGAGATTCTTTCTTCTCCTTGGTTTAGCCTGTTGTTAAAGCCTTCTCCTATGCTTTGAAATTCCCTAAATGAGTCTTTCTTTAAGTTCAATTATTTCCTTTCTTATGTTGTCCAGCTCTCTAGTGACATTTTCTTTTTTTTTTTTTCATTGAGTTTCTGAAATTTTTTTTTTTTTGGCTTCCTTTTGTTGGTTTTCAACTTTTTCTTCAATTCCATTCATCTTATTTGCCATCCATATTCTGAATTCTATTTCTGTTATTATGGCAATTTCCTCGTGGGTAGAGTCCATTACTGTAGTTCCACTGTGTTGCCTTGGGGCCACCAAACTATCTTGTTATTTCATGTTGCCAGGGTTCTTTTGCTGGTTTATTCTCATCTGCCCCCTCTTCTCTTGACTCTGGGTTCATAGGATTTCAGAGCACCTGTTCTCCTTTGCTGGGGACTCTCTCGAACCAAGTCCAGGATTGATGGCTGCTCAGGGATGGGGGGATACTGAGTGAACAGTTGGACCTCAGCATGCTTCTGCCAGATGAGTGGTAGCATTGGAGACTCAGTTCTGTGGTCTTAGGGACCAGTCACAACTCTGAAGTCTCAGGAGTGGAATCACATGCTGGGTGGGGACCCTGGAGCTACTGGGGCAGAGCCTTGGACTCGGACACAGTGAGAGCTTCAGAGCTGGCTCTGGGGATTTTGAGGGCAGAGCTGCCCTTATGGGGGGATGTTCCACCAATGTGGGGATTGCTGATGCCCAGCCGCGCAATTTGTTTGGCTTTGTCACAACAGCCCTGGGTCCACATCGGTGGGTGAGAGCTGCTGGTCGGCTGGTGTTTCTCCCTGCCCCCCATTTCTAGGACCTACCCAGGAAGTCGCCCCAGGCTTCTCAAGCGGTGCCTGTGGCATCTGAGGATCCTTGTCTGTTAAGTTCCCACACCAGAGAGGAGTGGTGCTTGGCCCTCAGTAACAGGGCATGGCATGGGGGAGTGTTTATTCCTGCCCTGGCCCACCTGGTGTGATGAAAAGGTTACTGCTGTATGGGTGGGTCCCACATGGACCTGGCTCTGTGCGCCAGAGTGATCGGGATGTCATCAGTTGCAGAAATCTGTGATTGACAGGCACCAGATCTCTGCTGCACCTGCTCTCGGGTGGAATGTCTCTGCACAGACTTTCAGCAGCTCCCCAATCAGTCTAGAGTTCTGCAGTGGAAGAGGGAGACCCCTCACAGATCGAGCTGCCTGTAACTTCTGTTTCTCTCCTAAAAAAACAGTGTCCCCTTGGGTTGCCTCTATCCCACTCTCTTCACTTCTTCCCAGCAGTGTGAATTGTATTGGGACCCGTAGCTTAATCTCTGAGATAGCAGATGATACTTGTAAAATTCAGCCACGCCCCATTTGATTGAGTCGGTAGACACTGTAATGAGCTATAGAGTCATTCTCCCTGTCAGCAGTTGATGCTTGCCGGAGAGAGCCAGCTGCCAAGATGTTCTTTTGTGCCTATGATAAACTTTAGTTCCTCAGGTGGAGTGCTTGAATGTCCCAGGCTTTGGGAGGCGCCCTGTAGTTTCCAGGGGGTTGCTTGGGCCCCACCACAGCAGAAGTGGGTGGAGGAGCAAGCCAGGTGTGGTTAGGTTGTGTGATCCTGGAAGGCTTTGCAAAGCCTCAGCAGGGCTCAGAGGTTGTTTTCTTGGCCACTAGGGGGTGCTGCTGGGAGGAGAGTCAAGGCAGGTTCTCCAGACAGGGAGAGCTGCTTGTGGGAGAGGGGCCAAAAATCCCCAATGGCTTGATGGCTCCCTGCCATGCTTCATTGCTATGGCACCCCAGGCTGGGATCTTCCCTGCCAGAGGACCTGCCCTAGTCCAACAGCACTGCTTTGAGCTTCAGCAGGGCACCAAGTTTACTTCTCCAGTCTCTAGGGATAGCCACTGGGAGGAGAGTCAAGGCAAGCTTTCCAGACCTGGAGGAATGGTCATGGGGAAGGGGCTGCAAATCTCCACTGGTCTGGGGACCTGATCGCACCACTACTTGGTTGCTATGGCACCCCAGGCTGAGATCTTCCCCAATGGAGGACCTGCCCAAGTCCAACAGTGTGGCCTTCCTGTCAGGGGGATGGTTGCTCCCTCAGATCACTGTGTCTTGGACCACAACAGTTTTCTCCCATCAGTTCTGTCCACATGGGCTCTGTCGCCTCCCAAGTCTAGCTCCCAAACCTCCTTTCTGTGTCCCCCAGCAACCCACTTGAGTCCAGGGGGCACTGGACCTGGCCTGTATATCTGACCCACTGGCATGCATCTCCATGAAACACCTGTGGGCAGGGAGTTCCCAGCTTGGGCACCCCAGGCCCCCTGCAGGTCCTTAAGGGGAAAGGCTTGGGGCCCACTCTCTGTGGAACCCTCAGACTTGAGTACACATAGGCCGGGGGCGTCTAAGGTTTTACATTTGTAGAAGCATATTCTCCTGTATGCCTTACAAGCTTCTACGAACACAAGAGAGGCGTTTCGTACGAAGAGGGTATTTTTAGCAAGAAGGAGTTTCATATGAAACCACTTACATTCACTCATAGAAAGCAGCTATATATTCGGTTGTTTATATGTGGGTGGCCATTCACATTTAGGTCCTGAAGACGTGCAGCCCCGTGTTCGGGGAGGAATGTTCTGCCCCGATTCCTGTCAGGCCTGCATGCGGCAGCACCCACGGGCCCCAGAGCTCGATTTCCTGTGCCTTGGTCGAGTTGGGGTTGGGATGGCTTGGGTTGTTGGCGGGTGGATGGTTTTTGGTGTGTGTCATACACGTGTTTCTGGGAATCTTCTTGTGTGTCCCGTCTGCCGGTTGGCCTGAGGCTTGCTATGTGCATGCACTGGTCTGTCTCTTGGGAGCCCTGGCGAGGAGTGTTCCCACCGTGAGGCCTGGGCCTGAGCCCTGATTGTGTGGTGGAGACGAAGTCAGTGGGCTGGTGGTCCGGGAGCAAGGGGACAGTTTTCTGCCATCGGCTGCACTGCGCCTGGTGAAGGGAATGTCCGGTGTGCCGGAAGTGACACAGGATGTAGGGACCACCGCACAGACCGGTGTGGGCCCAGGGCTGGGTCGTGGCTCCGAAGCTGAAGGGCTGGGATGCTATCCTGCTGCAGCTGGGGATGGGAGGAGGCCATGGGGCAGTGTCTGGCGCCAAGGCCATGGTTAGGGTTAGGGTTAGGATTAGGGCTAGGGCCGGGGCTAGGGTTAGGGCTAGGGCCTGGGTTAGGTTTAAGGTTATAGCTAAGGTTAGGGTTAGGGCTACGGTCGGGTGAGGGCTAGGGTTAGGGTTATGGTTAGGCTTAGGGATAGATACAGTGTTAGGGCTAGGGATAGGATTAGGGCTAGGGCTAGGGCCAGGGCTAGGCGTAGGATTGGGGTTAGGGTTAGGTTTAGGGTTAGAGCTAGGGTCAGGGTTACGGGTTACAGTTGGTGTTAGGATATGGTAAGGGTTACGGTGATTAGGGTTATGGCTAGGGTATGGGTTAGGGCCAGGCTTATGGTTAGGGCTAGTGCTAGGGTTAGGGTTAGGGTTAGGGCTAGAGTTAGGGTTAGGATTGGGGCTAGAGCTAGGGTTAGGGTTAGGGTTAGTGTTAGGCTTAGGGTTAGAGTTAGGGTTAGGGTTGTTAGGGTTAGGTTAGGGTTAGGGTTAGGGCTAGTGCTAGGATTAGGCTTATGGCTAGGTTAGGGTTAGGGTTAGGGTTAGGTCTAGGGTTAGAGTTCGGGTTAGGGCTAGTGCTAGGGTTAGGGTCAGGGTTATGGCTAGGTTTAGTGTTAGGGCTATGGTTAGGATTAGGGCTAGGGTTTGGTTTAGGGTAGAGTTATTGTTAGGGTTAAGGCTAGCATTGGGATTAGCGTTAGGGTGAGGTCTAGGTTTTGGTTAGGGCAAGGGATAGGGTTAGGGTTAGGGTTAGGGTTAGGGCTAGGGTTAGGGGTAGTGTTGGTTCTTAGGCTAGGTTAGCCTAGGGCTAGGGTTAGGGTTTGGGTTAGGGCTAGGGGTTAGGGTTATGGCTGGGGTTAGGGTTAGTGCTAGCTTTGGGGTTTGGGTTAGTGCTAGAGTTAGGCTTAGGGCTAGGGTTAAGGTAAGGGTTAAGGTTAAGGGCAGGGTTAGGGTTAGGGTTTGGGCTAGGCTTAGGATTAGTTTTAGGCCTAAGGCTAAGTCTAGGCCTACGGTTAGGGTTAGGGTTTCTGCCGTGCTCCTGCACTGTTTCTAAACCACTTTCTCGATTTTCTGGATTGACCCAGTAAGCTGTGTTGATATGTTTTATTCTCAAGTTTCACAGGAAAGTCACTTTTCTTCCATGATTATATTCCGTTATTTGCTTTTGGTGACAGTTTATTTTTTGATGGTTACGAAAGCAAATAATCACCGTAGTCAGAATAGAAAATGATAAAATGAAAGTTACTCATAATCCCACCACCCCAAGGCAGCTACTTTTAGCATTTTGGTGTACATCCTCTGAACTTTTCACTGAGCGCGTGTGTATGTACGTGGGGGGTGTGTGTTCATCTTTATTTTTCATTCATTTTTTAAAAGAAATTTGAGAAATGTTTTTGTAAATGACTTAAAAAGATTTGTAACTTATTTAATCAGATGCCTTTTCCAACATGAGATTATGCACGTGGTGGTTTATTTCCACATCTTGTGTGCTGATGAGGATGATGACACGTTAGGGCGTGGTGTCTGACCACATCCAAAACTGGGCTGACATCTCAAGCAGCGCTGACCCCAGAAGAAAATGGCCACTCATTTGGGGGCTGCTCCTCTGTGTGCCTTAGGCGTGGGCGTCCCAGGGGTTCTGTCTTGAGCCAGCCAACACCCTCCAACCACGCAGCTTTTGCAGCACTTCTCAGAAATGTGCCTTTCTCCACCCCTACTTGTTCATGCTCTTATTTAAACAGAAGACCTTCCCACGCGTGGAAGGCAGGCAGCAGTGGCCTTGGCAGGTGGGAGCGCGGCGGAGCTGGGTGGAGAGTCAGGGGCTCAGGGTCTCTGGGCTGCCTCTGACACCGAGGTGCTCTGTGATCTTGGGCAACTCTCCGGGGCCTTCATCTCCTCATTTGCAGAAATGGAGTCCTGCGTTTCCTGTGGACATTTGTTTGTGTAACCAGGGATGTTTTGAGAGTCTGGTAGCCAATTGGATATAAAAGGGCTTTGAGAAATTCGGACCGCGGCACTAAGGAAGCTACCGATCCTTCACTCCTTCGTTCCCGCGCGGCGGTCGAGTGCTGCGTGTGTTGTGCGCTCTGTGCCCTTTGTTCCCTTTGGGTCCCCCCTTGCCGCAGATCATAATTACATTTTCATTTTTGTGATTATCTATAAACTGGAACACTCCAAACACACCCATTCAGGTTACAGATGCACCCTGGCATTTGGACCACAGTCCTGACACGGGGAGTGAAGTCACGAGTCACCCTCCCGCTCTGCAGGTTGTGGCAGTGAGTCGCAGGCACTGCTCTTGGCAGGGGTGCTCTCCAGGAAGGGAGGGCGCTGCACCTGCCACTCATGCTTCTGTTAGGCAGAGGTGGGAACTGCCTGCAGGGGGCTCGGAAAGAGTACGCTGGGAATTCTGGGGAGAGAGCTGGTGGGTTCTGGCTGGGACCCTGGGAGGCTCGAAGATGAGGCTGCACCCCACTGGCCCCAAGGCCTGGTGAGAGGTTGGTGCCTCAGTGGCAGTGCTGTGGCCTGCAGAAGAGCATGGGCCTGGCCCATGTGGGGGGCTGAGAGAAGTTCCTTTGACCGCCACGTACCAGTAACAGAAGGAGAGAGGCTCGGGTGGACATGTCTTCCTGGTGAAGGGCCCAGAGTGCCTCCCTCTCAGCCAGTGAGTCGACGGCTGTCAAGGATGTTGGGGCAAATGACTTCCTTAGGGTGACGTATGGGTCGTGCTTGTGAAGAGCATGCGTAGGTTTTTGTGGGGAGATGGGTTAGAGGTCATCAGGGTTGTGGTGAAGGTAGTGTCCATGGACTGGAGCAGAGGGGACAGCTGTGGGACAGACTTGGGGACAGGCAGATTGGATGTGGGGTCAAGATGGCCGGGGCCAGAGGAAGGCTTGGTTTCTGGCAGAACCATCGTGGGGGTGGGCGGATAGGGAGAGGTGGGAGTGGAAGAAACGACCAGAAAAGGCTGGCTGAGTTTGGGGTGCTTGTCCCTCCCCCGGGAGGGTTAGAGATTGGTCTGAAGGCTCAGGGAGAGGTCTGGGCTGAGAGAGAGGTTGGGGGTTGTTTGCTTATCTGAGATAAGCAAAATCAAGGGTGGGGATGAGGCTCCCTGGATGTGGCAGTTACCTGCTGCTGTGTGACAAAACACGACACTTAGTGGCTTGTTTAAAGCCAGCGGTTCCATCTGATCCCGAATCTGCAAGTTGGGCAGGGCTCTGTGGGGATGGCTGTGTCTGCCCTGGCAGCAATTGCAGGTGGCTTGTTGGGTGTGGGGCCCAGCCCAGGAAAGGTCACTCTCGTGCCTGACAAGATGCTGCTGGCTGTTGCCTGGGACCTCAGCTGGGCTCTTGGCCAGACCACTGACACACGGCCTCTCCGTGTGACTGCTTGGTTCTCCCCACAGCAAGGAGGCTGGGTTTCCAGCCCGAGCACCCCAAGAGATAGGATGGGGAAGCTGTCAGTTCTTAAGATCCAGGCGTAGAAACTGCCTGGCACAGTGTCTCACCCTCCCTTCTGTGTGCTACTGGCCAGGCTGCTGGTCACAAAGTGAAGGGCAGGGACAGTAACCCCAGCTGTAAATGCAAAGAGTGCCAGGGGAGTTCAGGGCCCGTGGTGCCCAGCGCCTGTGAGGGGCTTAAAGATGCCTGTTGAATGCGTGAGTAAATGAAAGGTGTGAGCAGAGAGGCACTGAGAGGAATTTTGGGGGCTTGAAGGGGAACGGTCATCGGAGAAATTTGTCTGGAGTTGGTGGGGAGGAGCCATGGTCTTGGGGAGGCCGGTAGGATCTAGACGGGTGCAAACTGTGGACCCCAGGCTGAGGCTTGGACTGGAGTGTGGGCAGACGGTCCAGTGGTGCCTGAGGGGGCGATGCTTTAGGAATGGGAGCAGAAGTGAGCCCCAGACCAGGAGGACACCCCTGCAGCTGGATCCTCCATCCCTGCGTCACTGGCCCTGCCCTCAGGGCTCCCCTCGGGCCTAGACTTTCTCTCCCTGGCAGCTGTGGAATCTGCAGGAGACACACCCGACAGTAGAACCCAACAACAGAACCCGGGAGCCAGAGGGGCTTCCCAGCTGCTCTCCTCTGGGTCAGGGTGGTCAGCAGGGCTGGTCTGACCTCCTAGCAGAGGAAAGTGAGGGGGCTTTGAAAGCACATTTACAAGCCTTCTGGCCCTTCCTGGGAGAGCAGGGCTGCATTTCTTCTGTGAGCACAGCCTTTTCCTGCAGCCACAAGCCCCGGGACCCTGGAGTCGAGGTGACCACAGAGTGTGGCTTCCTTCTTGGGGGCCTGCAGACTACTGACCTTGAGAGATACAACTCCCTGGGGCCTGTAGAGCTGGCCCAAGGAGGCGGGTCCTTTGTGCTGAGAGCTCTCTGGGCCCTGCTCTGTCAAGAGAGGAGCAGCCCAGGACACACGTGCAGGGAGAGGGGCAGACTCCTGCGTGGGCGCTTGCCAGGGCCAGCCCCACGTGCGCATCAGCTCTCTGTCCAGCCCGAGCCAACGTGGGCCAGACTGCCGGACGCTGTCAAGGTCGGTGCCGGGGGACAGTGAGCCTCTGTGGGAGGCCGGCAGAGGGAGGTCCTGGCGGACAGGCAGCCACTGTCTGAGGAGAGCCTGACTTTCGGGGAGTGGACAGCAGGGGCTGGCAGATTCTCCAGAAGGAGGCCCCGAGTCACCTGGCCCTTGGCTTGAGGGCTGTTGGGGAGCCCTCCGCAGGCACAGGGCACAGCAGCTGGGAAGCCCCCGTCTGCGTGGACTTCATCGGAAGAGTGTCCTGGCATGGGCCAGGGACAGGCTGGAACTGCTGGCTCCTGGAATGTGGCCCATGGCCTGACCATGGTGGTCACCCAGCTGAACCTGGAGTTTCGCTTTCAAGGCAAGAAGCTGCGAGGCTTCAGCTGCGAGCTAATCCGGTCCCCGCATGGCATCTTCCCAGAGTCTTTCTTCACCATCATGTGCCAGGTCGTGGTGCCCTTGCTGCTGTCTGGCTTGGGCATGATGACGGCCGGCCTGGTGATGAACACCGTCCAGGTGAGTACTGGGCATCTGAGGGGTGGGGGACAGAGACCAGGTCTCCTGGTGCCCCAGGCAGGGCAGGCTGGGGACGCGCGGGGGGCAGCCACCCTGAGCCTGGCCTCGCCGCCAAGACCCTAGGGTCAGTGGGGCTGGCAGAAGGGCCCCCTGGGTACCTCAGCACCGGAAGTTCACAGAGCAGTGAGAATTCTGAAGACCTTTCCCAGAGGTTCTCCTCTCCTGCCCAGGGAGCTTAAACTGCCTTCCTCCAGTGCACGTGGGCTCGCTAAGCAGGGTCTGCCGCTCACCAGCTGGGGAGAGTCTCCAGTTGCTTGCTGCCTCCGTTTCCCCATGTGTAAAATGGGGATAATGAAAGCCCGCACCTCAGAGAGTCGTGAGGGTCAGATGATGGAGTGTGTATGTTGTGGTCCCCGTGGGGTGACAGGTGCTGCCTGCTCCAGGCAGGACGTGATAGGCCCACCCTTCCAGAGTCCCGTGTGGAAAGACAAGGTCCAGAGCCTGGCATGGGGTCCAGGCCAGCGAGGGGAATGGGGGTCTCCATCGGTGAGAGACATTTGCTGAGAGAGGTTCGCTCCTCCCAGTCTGTTTAGCCCCTGGGCTTGGTTCAGGTAACGTGTTTGAATCATTGAGAGCTTTTTGCTGTCTGTATACTTAAACACTCATAGAGTCAGTGTTATTCTAGAAAGACTAGAAAATATACATTAAGTGACAGATGAAGGGGGTCGTTATCTCTGTCAACATTTTGCTATGCATCTGTCAAGACTATTTTCCACGTACCTACAAATATATGGGGTCATACTATGTGATACTGCTTTCAAATTTATAAATTTAAACGCGAATTTAATTTTTCAACCCACGAGTACATCCCAGATAGCATTTCATGTTCCTAAGTGTACACAACATCCCTGTCCCCTTCCTAGCGGCCGCCAACCTCTCGCCTGTCTCTGAGTTGGAAAGGGATGGTCAGTACCCACCAGGCCTGCCAGCCTCCAAGTGTCGGCTCACGGTACCTCCCTGGCAGCTCCTGCTGGCACATCTCAGTGGCCGGGACACTTGGCCCTCTCAGGGCTGGGGTGGCCCGTTGCATGATGGCCACCTCCCCTTAGAAAACTTGTGCTGCTTTGGGCTTGCAACCCGGATACCCATCTCTCCTCCTGGTAGCATTGCCTGGGGGCCTGTTAAGAGCTTGTCACCCTTCCCTGAGACCACCTTGCCAATGCTGGGGAGAGAAACCCTGTGCTGAGCCTTTCCTTTTTGACCTCTGGCCACCCTGCGTGGAGCATGGCTTTGAGCCTGTCCATCCTGTCACTTGTCCCTGACCTGTCTGTAGCCCCTCATAACTGGGACCTCAGGGCCGAGCGAGAACCCCCTCTTCTTCTTAGTACCTCAGTTGCTGTCGCCTAGGAGGGCATTTGTCAGGCAGTCGAGAGGGCTGGGCAGGGAGTGGAGGCCCGCAAAGGAACAGGGAACGTCCATTCTTCCAAGGGGTCAGGGGTCTGTGGAGGAAGTGGGACACTTTGAGTTGAGCCTTAAAGGAAAACGTAGCCCTTTCCAGGATGCCCTAAGAAGCACTAAATATTCCAGGCAAAGGAATGTGCATGCCAAGACACGGATGAGTGGCAGCATGTGTTTGTCAAGAGTGGGGAATGGGGTGGCTGCTGTCATGGGGACAGGGACGCTGGGCAGGAGTGAGGGGCCCTGTTTGCCCTGCTCAGGGGCCCATGTTGTGCACCGAGTGCGGTTCCTCCGTGCACTGCCCGGTCTCAGCCCCTCCTCTGACTTCTGGTACTTGAGATGTTTTGGCTGTTCTTGAGGTATGGTGCTACAAGCAACGTTCTTATATATGCTCTGGGGAGACAGAGACTTGAGTGTTGTATATACTCGGGAGTGGAATTGGCAGTGAAGGGTTATGAGTGGCTGAGCGGCATGGTCATACTTGTGCCACAAAACGTAACCCTGGCAGTGGTGTTAAGGATGACCCAGAGGGTGATGCTCAAGGCAGTGAGGGAGAGCTGGAGGGCTGTGGACATCATTCAGAGCCCCCCAAATGCAAGAACCATTATTCCTGTTGAAATTCAGCCTCCTCTGCAACTGGGATATGTGTCTTTGAAGTGTTGCTGGGGAAGGCAGTGGCAGAATTTACAAGAGTTAAGATGACTTGGATGTCAGGTTGGGGACAGAAAGGGGTGGCAGGGAGAGCTCTTGGGGGTGAGGTGCCCGTGGGTACCCAGGGGTCAGTCAGCAGTTGAATGGGCAGGTCTGACCCTTAGAAGAGATGTCTGTGCCAGAGATACCGTGAGGCCCCGGCACAACCCCGGCGCATCAGTCGCTGTGTTTGCTTTCGGCCACAGAGACCAGGAAACCTAACTCAAAGTGACTTTAAAAATGAGGACACTTACTATCTCTGCGAAGAAGTCTGGAGATAGGACAGCTCCAGAACTGGGTAATTCACCGGATTAACAGTGTCAGCAGCATTCTTCCACTTTACCATTTGTATGCGTTTGCTGGGGTTGCTATGGCAGAATCCCACAGGCTAAGGAGCTTCACAACAGGAATTAATGTTTTTGTAATTCTGGAGGCTGGAAGTCTGAGACGAAGGTGTTGGCAGGCTTGGCTTCTGGAGCCTTGTAGATGCTGTCTTCTCCCTCTGCGTGTGTCCGTGCCCTGAGCTCCTCTTCTTACGAGGATACCAGTCATGCTGGAGTGGATCCACCATCATGACCTCATTTTTTCTTAATTGTCTCTTTAAAGAGCCTATCTACAAATGCAGTCACATTTTGAAGTATTGGGCATTAATTAGTGCTTCAGCATACGAATTCCACTGGCCTCTGTTTGTTAACTTCGTCCCAGAATGGTCCCCCTCATGGTCACATGATGCCTGGTGTGTCCAGGCATAACTTTGCGGATGTCACTGGCCAGATTTGTAGCACAGCCCCACACCTAAGGCAGCCACACTGGTAAGGAGGATGGGACCCCGGGAGTCACAGCCATCTCCCACCCCATCACCCCCTCGAGGCCTCTACTTGAAAGGTGGTACGTGGGGAAGGCAGGGGTGCAGTGGAAAGTGAGGCAGCCGTGGAAGGGGGAGGGCGCGGAAACAGGAGTCCTGGAGCGGAGGCATGAAGGAAAGTCAGTGTTACGAGGTCTGGAGGGAAGAGGGGCCCACAGTGGAGGCCACGCTGAATACCATTAGGACCGGGGGGCAGCATCTCGGAGGCCATAGGGGGGTCCAGGGCTATGCCTGTCTCAGCAGGTGCTTCCTGTGTACTGGCAGGGAAGACAGTGTCACCTGACAGAGATAGCAGATGGGGTCTACCCATTGGGATGCCACTGCCTCCTCTCGGGAGAGGTACGTGGCTGGAGGGTGGCAGCTCCGCCAGGGCAGTGCTGAGTGTGTGGAGAACTCATTCAGAAGGTGGTGGCTTTGGGAAGAGAGGGGAAGGCAGGCTTCAGGGAAGGACAGGCTGAGAGGAGTCCCTTATTACTTAGGTATTGGTACCTGCTGGGACTCGTATGTGGGCAGAGACTACCAGCAAATGTGTGGCCCTGGAGGAGGTGGGTGCTGGCGTGGGGTGTGGCAACCAAGGGCCGACCGTGGGAGCGTGAGTGTGGAGGTGGGCGTGGGCGTGATGACTGCAGGCTGGCCGTGGGGGTACGAGCGTGGAGGTCTCGTATTCCTGCGAGCACAGGCCAGACGCAACCCGGAGGAGTGCTGGAGAGCTACACTCCTTGCCCGGGATGTTTTCTTTTGGAGTTTTAGGATGGGGCAGACTCAGAACTTCCATCAGAGCTGGGACAGGACTCTGTATTTCACAGCTTGGTATAGAAGGTCAAGGGAGAAACCAAGCAGGGAGGGAGCTGTGAACAGTGGGTTGTCTTCCCTGACGTGAGAGCAGGAAGGAGCCTGAAGTGCCCCGGCCCCAGCCCCTTTACCTCCGTGCCTGGTGAGCCCTGTTGTGGGGCTGCTTGAGGGAGCCTTGCCTGGGCCCAGGGGCCGAGCAGGTTTGCGCACCTTGGCGCAGCTCTCATCTTGTGGGAGAGGGTGGAGACGAGACCCCAGGCCTTCTGTCTCCTTGCTGACAAAGCAGGGATTTGTTTTTAGGTCTAGAATTCTAACACCAAGGAGGAGCTGCTAGTGTAGGGGTCACAGGTTTCTATCATGGTCAGGCAGGCAAAATAAATCAGTAAGATTAGATGGGATATTAAAAATTGATTTTGGGAAACAGTCTAATTGCATGTTAAGCAGGTAAGAATCATTTGCATCTCCACAAATAAATGTTTTCTTTTTTGCTTTTCTTGAAGCATGAATCCCTTTGTCTAATTATTTATTTACTTTTTTACATTTAATAAGAAGATGGTATTAAAAACATTTCACAGTTTCATCATTCTTTTGTGTTTAGTTTAAAGCCATTTAAGAAACTACTTAGTTTTGTTCATTTTACAGACAACGAAAAGTAGCTTGCTCAAGAAATTTCCAGAGATATGCTGATACGTGTGTTTGCGTTTATCTCCCTGCTCTCTCCCTGCCAGCACTGGCCCGTGTTTCTGGGAGTTAAAGACCTTTTGACGTTGGTGCCACCTCTGGTGGGCCTGAAGGGGAACCTGGAGATGACGCTGGCATCAAGGCTGTCCACTGCTGTAAGTGGAGTCCTGGGCCCCTTGGGGTGTGCAGGCACTGGGTCAGAGTCTCTGAAGAGATGGGTGCTGTTGGGATTTGGTCTCTCACAATGCTGTCCCTGGTCCCTCCCTGGCCCAGCCTCTGGTGCTCCCTTCCTCCTTTCACCTGCATGTCAGTTGGTGGCATGTGTCCCTGTGACACCTCCCTGCCCTGAGTCTGTGTGCCGCCATGCTCATCCCACAACTACCTGGACCCCAAGCCTGGCCTTTTCACACAGGCACACAGAAGCCCCAGTGAGCAGCACAGGCCTGATGGAGGACTCTGCAGAGGAGACAGGAAGGGTTTAAATCACCCAAGTGAATGACCTCTCTTGGTAGCTTCTGTTCTCCAGAATGGCTCCCTGAATACCTGGTCCCTGGGCTCTTTACATAGCACAGTCCCCAGCTTTGCTGGCTCTTCTCACCCCTTCCAGCAATCCCAGGGGATTGCAGCCCTTTTCCCTCTGTTACACAGAATGGTTTTTCCCTATCTCTGATACATCCCGTAGGTGAAAAAGACTATGGCAGGAGGAGTATGGTGTGTTCGAGGAACTAAGAGTAGCATGGCCAAAGCATAGGGGTCGAGGGGGCAGGTAGGGGCTGTGGGGAGTAAGGCTGAAGAGACAAGTGGGGTGCGAGTGGTTGAACAGTGGCCCCCCAGAGACACCCAGGTCCTGATCCCCGGAACCTGTGGATGTGACCTTACATTGAAAAGGGGTCTTTTCAGGTGTGATTAAGTTAAGGACTTTGGGATGGGAGATTGTCCTGGTTATCCAGGTGGGCCCAGTGGAACCACAGGGGGCTGGGAAAGGGAGGGCCTGGGAAAGGGAGGCAGAGGGGAGTTTCAGGCCAAAGAGAGAAAGACCACGTGATGGAAGCAGAGTCAGAGGAGGTGCTGTGCCCCTGGCTTTGAAGATGCCGGAAGGGCCCCTGAGTCAAGGGATGCAGGACATGCAGCTCTACATGCTGGAACAGACAAGGAAATAGCTTCTCACCCGAAGCCTTCCAGATGAGCAAGTTTCTGCCAGCACCTTGATTTTATCCCCGTAACACTCATTTCAGACTCCTGACCTCCAGAACTGTAAGGGGATAGATTTCCTTTGTTTTAGGCCAGTAAGTTTGTTATAGCACCAAGAAGAAACTCATGGGACATTCTTTAAGATTGACCATATCCTAGGCCACAAAGCATGTCTCAAAAAATTAAAAAAATAGAAATCATACCATGCATCTTCTCAGACCACAGTGGAATAAAATTAGAAATTGACTCCAACAGAAACTCTCATCTCTACACAAAGTCATGGAAACAAAACAACCTTCTGCTGAATGATTATTTGCGTTAAGGAGGAGATTAAGATGGAAATCAAAAGATTCTTTGAGCTAAATGATAAAAGGATACACAAGTTATCAAAATCTGTGGGACAAAGCTAAGGCAATCCTGAGAGGAAAATTTATATCCATAAGTGCCTACATCCAAAAGACAGAAAGATCACAAATCAACAATCTAATGAATCATCTCAAAGAACTGGAAAAGGATGAGCAAACCAACCCCAAACCCAGCAGAAGAAAAGAAATAACAAAGAGCAGAACTAAATGAAATCGATAACAAACCAACAAAAAAAACCTGTAAGGAAGATTAATGAAACAAAAAGTTGGTTCTTTGAAAAATAAACAAAACTGACACGCCTCTTGCTAGATTAATGAGACACAGAAAAGACTCTAATAAGCTCCATCAGGAACAAAAAGGAGAATCATGACTGATACCATGGAAATACAAAATATCATCTATGAATACAATAAAAACATCTATGCACATAAACTTGAAAATGTGGAGGAAATGGAAAAATTCTTAGAAATACACAGCCTCCCTAGGCTCAATCAGGAAGAAATAGAATTCCTGAACAGACCAATATCAAGTACTGAAATTGAAGCAGCAATATAAAAACCTTCCTAAAAAGAAAAGTCCTGGACCAAATGGTTTCACACCCAAATTTTACCAGACGTACAAATAACTGGTGCCTATCCTGCAGAAATTATTCCACAACATAGAGAAGGAAGGAATCCCCCCCCCAACATGTTTTATGAAGCCAACATCACCCTGATACCAAAACCAGGAAAGGACACAACAAAAAAAGAAAACTACAGACCAATATCCCTTATGAATATAGATACAAAAATTCTCAAAAAATCCTAGCAAACTGAATTCAAGTGCTTATCAAAAAAATAATCCATCATGATCAGGTGGGCTTCATCCCAGAGATGCAGGGATGGTTCAACATATGCAAATCTATAAACGTAATTCACCACATAAATAGAAGCAAAAACAAAGACCGTATGATCCTCTCAACAGACGCAGAAAAAGCATTCGTCAAAATTCAGCACCCTTTTATGATAAGAACGCTTAACAAAATAGGCATAAATGGGACTTACCTAAAAATGATGAAAGCCATATATGACAAACCCACAGCCAACATCATACTGAATGGGGAAAAATTGAAAGCATTCCTGCTTAGAACTGGAACCAGACAAGGTTGCCCTCTATCACCACTTCTATTCAACATACTGCTAGAAGTCCTAGCCAGAGCAATCAGCGAAGAGAAGGAAATCAAGGGCATCCAAATGGGGGCAGAAGAGGTCAAACTATCATTCTTTGCTGACAATATGATCTCATATCTAGAAAACCTCAAATATTCTGCCATGAGACTACTGGAATTGATAAGCAAATTCAGCAAAGTCTCAGGTTACAAAATCAATGTACAGAAATCAGTAGCATTCCTATACAGCAACAGCAAACTGGGAACCAGACCAAAGACTCCATACACGTCACAGTAACCACAAAGAAAATAAAATACCTAGGAATATATTTAACTAAGGAGGTGAAAGACCTCTACAGGGAGAACTATGAAACACTGAGGAAGGAAATAGCAGAGGACGTAAACAGGTGGAAAACCATACCATGCTCATGGGTCGGCAGAATCAACATTGTTAAAATGTCTGTACTACCCAAAGTGACCTACAGATTCAATGCAATCCCTATTAAAATGCCAACATCATTTTTTGCGGATCTAGAAAAAATAGTTCTATGCTTCGCATGGAACGAGAGAAGACTCTGTATAGCAAAAGCAATCTTAAACAAAAAGAACAAATTGGGAGGCATCAATTTACCAGACTTCAAGCTATACTACAAGGCTGTAGTAACCAAAACAGCATGGTACTGGCACAAGAACAGAGACATAGACCAATGGAACAGAACTGAGAACCCAGACAGAAAACCATTAGGCATCTAATCTTTGACAAAGCAGACAAAAACATACACTGGGGAAGAGAATCCTTATTCAATAAATGATGCTGGGAAAATTGGATAGCCACGTGTAGAAGACTGAAACAGGATCCGCACCTCTCACCTCTCACAAAAGTCCACTCACAGTGGATAACAGACTTAAACCTAAGACATGAACCTATAAGAATTGTAGAAGAAAATGTTGGAAAAACTTTTAAAGACATTGGCCTAGGCAAAGAATTTACAAAGACCACAAAGTCAATCATGGCAAAAACAAAAATAAATAAATGGGGCCTGATCAAATTAAAAAGCTTCTGCACAGCCAAGGAAACTATCACGAGAGCAAACAGACAACCTACAGAATGGGAGAAAATATTCGCATGCTACATATCTGATAAAGGGCTAACTAGAGTCTATATAGAACTCAGAAAAATCAGCAAGAAAAAAATCAAACAACCCTATCAAAAAGTGGGCGAAAGACATGAACAGAAACTCTTCAAAAGAAGACAGACTAATGGCCAAGAAACATATGAAAAAATGCTCGACATCTCTAATCATCAGGGATGTGCAAATCAAAACCACAATGAGATATCACTTAACTCCAGTGAGAATGGCTTTTATCAAAAAGTCCCAAAATACTGTTGGCGTGGATGCAGAGAGATAGGGACACTCATATACTGCTGGTGGGACTGCAAACTAGTACAAATTCTGTGGAAACTAATATGGAGATACCTTAAAGAGATACAAGTAGAAGTACCATTCGATCCAGCAATCCCATTACTGGGCATCTACCCAAAAGAGCAAATGATACTGTATAAGAAAGACACCTGTACCTGAATTTTTATAGCAGCACAATTCACAATTGCAAAGATGTGGAAACAACCCAAGTGCCCATCAATACATGAGTGGATTAATAAAATGTGGTATATGTATACCGTGGAGTTCTACTCAGCCACAAAAAACAATGGTGATCTAACACCTCTTGTATTTTCCTGGATAGAGCTGGAGCCCATTCTTCTAAGTGAAGTATCACAAGAATGGAAAAACAAGCACCGCATGTACTCACCATCAAATTGGTATGAACTGATCAACACTTAAGTGCACATACAGTAGTAACACTCATCGGGTGTTGGGCAGGTGGGAGGGGGAGGAGAGGATGGGCATATTCACACCTAATGGGTGCGGTGTGCGCCGTCTGGGGGATGGACACGCTTGAAGCTCTGACTCAGGTGGGGCAAAGGCAATATATGTAACCTAAACATTTGTATCCCCGGAATATGCTGAAAGAAAAAAAAAAAAGAAACTAATACATGGGGTCAGATCATGTAGAGCCTTGTAGGGCATTGAAATGTTTTAGGCAGCTGATGACGTAGAGGCACACACATTCCTGTGAGATGCGTGCACACATGCACAGTTATTTCTGTCAGTGTTTGGGAGGGGTAAAAATGTTTACAGTAATCTCTGCTGTGTAGACCTCTCAGGTGTTACATTTTTGTTTTCATAATGGTTAATTGCAGTTAAGATATGCACTTATCTACAATTATCATATCTTAGTGTCGTAGTTATTTAAAAATACATAAACCATGCGAAAAAGAACTATTAATATAATTCATTACAGTAGTCTGTCAAAGGAGAGCAGCCACATTATCATCACGATAGAACCTTCAAAGTCATTTAGTACCCGTTTTTTTTTTTAAATCACCGTCTTAAGGTATAAATTGATACAATAAAAACGCACAAGTTTCAAGTGTGCAGGTCAGTGACTTCTGAGGGATATATATACCTGTGTAGCTGTGACCCGGCTGAAGTTCAGAACACCTTCATCCCCGTGGAAAGTTCTTGTTTTATCGCAGGCTGATCTCCCCCACTCCATCCCAGGTCCCTCTGCTTTAGCTTCAATTTCTGTAGATTAATCTTGCCTTTGACACCTGTACATGACTTTAAAAAATACTCTGCGTGTAACATGAAATAGAAGAATACTTAACATCATTCAGCATGTTCTAGCTACTGTAGTTAAGCTAGGAAAAGGAAATAGGCGCCTTAAGTATTGGAAAGGAGGAGAAAACTGATTATTTACTGATGATATGCTTGTCTTCTTAGAAAATCTAAACAAATCAATTAGAAAACTATTAAACTAATAAACACTCAGTAAAGTGGCCCAGTTTCAAACTATTCAGATGAAATAAAATATATGCATTATCATACCTAAGTATGTATCTCTATAGTCGTATATACACTTAAAATAATCATTTACAAAATATAATTAAAGAAGAGATATCCTGTAGACCTGTGGTCCCCAACCTCTGGGCTGTGGCCTGGTATTGGCCCAGAACCAGACCTTGCATCATCCCCCGAGCTCTGCCACAGCCCCTGCCCCCAATGGAAAAATTGTCTTCCATGAGACTTAGGAACTGGGCCACAGAGCAGGAGGTGAGTGGCAGGTGAGGGAGTGAAGCTTCATCTGTATTTACAGCCGCTCCCCATTGCCTGAGCTCTGCCTCCACCCCTCCCCGCATGGAAAAATTGTCTTCCATGAAACCGGTTCCTGGTGCCAAGAAGATTGGGGACTGCTGCTGTAGGCTACTAACCAATTTTAAAACATCTTCAGAATAAGCCTTAAAAAGAAATGTGCAGGACCTATACAAATAAAACTAAAAAACTTTATACAGGGAAATACAAATTTTGAGAGAGTCCCTGAATGGCAAAAATCAATATTGTATTAAATTATCAGTTCTCTTTCATTTAGTTTATAAAATTAATGCAAATTTTCCTAATAATTAGTGAAGTTGAGCATCTTTTCATGTGTCTATTGGCCATTTATATGTCTTCTTTGGAGAACTATCTATTCAAGTCCTTTGCCCACTTTTTAATTGGGTTATTTGGTTTTTAGCTGTCGTAGTTCTTTATATATTGTAGATATTAACCCCTTATCAGATATACGATGTGCAAATATTTTCTCCCATTCTATAGGTTAGCTTTTCACTCTATTGATTGTGTCCTTTGATGCACAGAAGTTTTTAATTTTCATGTAGTTCATCTATTTTTACTTTTGTTGCCTGTGCTTTTGGCATCATATCCGAGAAATGATTACCAAATCGACTGTCATGAAGCTTTTCACCTATGTTTTATTCTAAGACTTCTGTAGTTGTAACTCCTGTTTAGGTCTTTCATCCATTTTGAGTTGATTTTCGTATACGGTGTAAGGTAAGAAACTTAATTGTTTTGCATATGGATATCAAGTCTTCCCAACATCATTTTTTGAAATGGCTGTCTTTTTTCCCCATTGAATGTTTGTGGCACCCTTGTCAAGAATCATTTAACTGTATATGTGAGAGTTTGTTTCTGGGCTATAGATTTTATTCCATTGGTCTGTATGCCTGTTTTTATGTCATTGCCATATTGTTTTGATTACTGTAGCTTGTATTACAGTAAGTTTTAAAATCATAAAGTATGAGACTTCCAACTTTGTTCTTTTTCTTGACATTGTTTTCCTGAGATTGAGTCCCTTGAGATTCTGTATGAATTTTAGAATTTTCTATGTCAGCAAAACCAGCATTTAGATTTTGATAGGGGTTGTACTAAATTTGTAGATTGCCTTGGTTAATATTGACATCTCAAAAATATTGTCTTCTAATCCATGAACGTGGTATGTCTTTTCATTTATTTGTGTCATCTTTAATTTCTCAAGGAACGTTTTGTAGTTTTTAGCATATACATCTTTTACTTCCTTGGTTAATTCCTAAGTATTTTATTCTTTTTGGATGCTATTATAAATGGAATTGTTTTCTTAATTCCTTTTGAATTATTCATTGTTAATATACAGAAACACAGCTGATTTTTGTGTGTTGATTTTTATCCTGCAACTTTGCTGAATTCATTTGTTCTAAAAGTGAGTGTGCGAGTGTGTGTGTGTGTGTGTGTGTGTGTGTGTGTGTAATCTTTAGGGTTTTCAACATATAAAATCATGTCATCTGCAAATAGAGATAACATACTTCCTCCTTTTCAATTTGGATGTCTTTTAATTTTTTTCCTTTGCCTAATTGCTCTGGCTGGGACTTCCAGTACTATGTTGAATAGAAGTGGTGAAAGCAGATATCCTTGTCCTGTTCTTGATCTTAGAGGAAAAGTTTCAGTTTGTTACCATTAAGTATGATGTTTTCTGTGGGCTTTTCACATATAGCCTTTATTATATTGAGGTAGTTTCCTTTTATTACTAGGTTTTGGGGTGTTTTTTTATCATAAAAAGCTGTTGAGTTTTGCTAGATGCTGTTTCTACGTCAATTGAGATGATGCGTTTTTTTCCCATTCATTTTGTTAAGGTGGTATATTACGTTAATTGGTTTTGTATGTGGAGCCATCCTTGTGTTTCAGGACCAAACCCCACTTGCTCATGGTGTATAATCCTTTTAATATGCTGTTACATTCAGTTTAGCAGTATTTTTAAAAGATTTTTGAGTCGATGTTCACCAGAGATATTGACATGTAGTTTTTTTTTTCTTCTGGTGTCTTTGGCCTTGGTATCAGGGTAACACTGGCCTCATGTAATGAATTTGGAAGTGTTCCTTCATCTTCAATTTTTTGGGAGAGTTTGTGGAGGATTGCTGTTAATTCTTTAAATGTTTAATAGAATTCACCCTCTGGCCCTGGGTTTTCTTTGTTAGGAGGATTTTAATTACTGATTTAATTTTCTTTCTTTCTTTTTATTCACAGTGGAATTGTCTCTGAGGATTAGTTTTCTTACTAGTTTTCGGTGTGTTCAGATTTCTATTTCTCTGTGATTCGGTCCTGGCCAATTATATGTTTCTAGGAATTTATCCATTTGAATTAAGTTGTCTACATCATTGGAATATAATTGTTCATAGTACTCTCTTATATTCCTTTTTTCCCTGTAGAATCAGAATTAGTAGATTCTGTAGAATCTGATTAGTTTTGTAAGATTTCTCTCTTCTTTTCTTAGTCAATATAGGTAAAGATTTGTGAATTTTGTTGATTTTTTTTAATTTTTGGAACCAATTCTTGATTTCATTGAGTTTTCTCCGTTATTTTTCTCTTCTCTGTTTTATATATCTCTCACCTTTATTTCCTTCTTTCTGCTAGCTTTGGGTTTAGTCTGATTTTTTCCGAGTTTCTTAAGGTGTAAGTTTAGGTGGTTGATTTGAGGTCTCTTTTTTTTTTATGTAATTGTTTATAATGATAAATTTCCCCTTTAACATGGAATTTACTGCATCCCATAAATTTTGAGGTACTGTGTTTTCATTTGTCTCAAGATAATTTCCTTTGGGATTTCTTCTTTGGCCCATTGGTTGTTCAAGGGTATGTTGTTTAATTTCCATATATTTGGAGATTTTCCAGTTGTCCTTCTGCTATGGACTTCTAGTTTCATTCCCTTATGACTGGAAAAGATACTTTGATACTTTGTGCGAGTTCGGTTTTCTTAAATTTATTAATACTGGTTTTATGGCCTAACATAGTCTATCCTGGAGAATGTTCCATATTCACATTTCATTGAGAAAAATCTGTATTATTCTATTGTTTGGTGGAGTGTTCTGTATATGTCTGTTAGGTCCAGCTGGTCTGCAGTGTTTTTCAAATTCTCTCTTTCCTTGTTGATCTTCTGTCTGGTTGTCATATTCATTATTGACAGTGGGGTGGGTGTGGAAGTCTCCAACTGTTACTGTAGAGCCATGCATTTCTTTCTTTCTTTTTTGTGTTTTCAGAGGTGGGATTTCACTCTGTTACCCAGGCTGGAGTGCAGTGCCATGATCATAGTTCACTGCAGCCTTGAACTCCTGGGCTCCAGTGATCCTCCTGCCTCAGCCTCCCGAGTAGCTGGGACTATAGGCATGTGCCACCACGTCTGGCTAACTTTTAAATTCTTTGTTTTGTCTTGTTTTTTAGACTCAGGGTCTTGCTATGTTGTCTGGGCTGGTCTTAAACACCTTGCCTCAACCAGGCTTCCCACCTCAGCTGCCCAGGTCTCCGGGATTAGAGGCATGAGCCACTGTGCCCAGCTGAGCTATTTCTTGCTTCAGTTCTGTCACTGTTTGCTTCATATATTTTAGAAGCTTTGTTGTTTGGTACAACATGTTTATAATTGTTCTATCTTACTGATTTGACCCTTGTATCATTATATAATTTGCTTCTTTGTATCTTGTTACAGTTTTTGACTTGAAGTCATTTTGTCCAATATTAGTACAGCCACCTCTGCTCTCTTTTGCTGCTGTTTGCTTGGAATATCTTTTTCCTTTCAGGTTCAACCTATACATGTCCTTAAATCTAAAGCGAGTCTCTCATAGATAGCATGTAGTTGGATCCCAACTTTTTGTTTTTTAATCATTCTGCCAATCTATGTCTTTTGATTGGGGAATTTTAATGCATTTACAAGTAATTACCAATAGGAAAGCATTTACTATTGCCATCTTACTCGTTTTCTGTGTGTTTTATAGCTTTCTTGTCCCTTATTGCCTCCCTATTGCCTTCAACTGTGATTTTTTTTTTTAGTGACATATTTTGATTCTTTTCTTAATTTCTTTTCATTTATATTCTATAGATATTTTCTTCGTGGTTACATGGGGATTACCTATAACATCCTCAAGTTACTACACTGTATCTTAAACTGATACCAACTTAACATCAATTGCATACATAAACTCTACTTCGGCTCTTCCTCTGAACTTTGTTATTGATGTCACAAATTATCTTTTTATATCATATACCTATTAACATAGATTCATAATTATTTTTATGCTTTTATCTTTTAAATCCTGTAAAAAGAAAAAGTGGAGTTACAAACCCAAATTACACTAATAACAGTTTGGTCTTTTTTATTTGTTCATGTATTTACCTTTCCTTGAGAACCTGTTTTTTTTTTTTTTTTTTTTTGGTTTCGAGTTCCTGGCTGGCATCCTTTCATTTTAACTCGAAGGACTGCCATTAGCATTTCTTGTAGGGCAGGTCTAGTGATAATGAACTCCCTCGGCCTTAATTTTTCTGGGAATATCTTAGTTTTTCCCTCATTCGTGCAGAATACTTTTGCCAGATAAAGAATTCTTGGTGGACGGTATTTCTTTTATTCTTCCAACACTTTAAATATATCATACCCCTACCTCCGGCCTGCAGAGTGTCTGCTGAGAAATTCACTGATAATCTTACTGAAGCTCCCTTGTACGTGATGAGTCTCTTCTATCTTGCGGCTTTCAAGATT
This sequence comes from Indri indri, assembly GCA_004363605.1. Classification (NCBI taxonomy): domain Eukaryota; kingdom Metazoa; phylum Chordata; class Mammalia; order Primates; family Indriidae; genus Indri; species Indri indri. The sequence goes on along the minus strand of RJWJ010013505.1, from coordinate 3,605 downwards.
CTTTTTTTGTCTTTGACTTTCAAACCATTTGTTTATAAAGTATCTCAGTGTGAGTCTCTTTGGGTTTATCCTACTTTGAGTTCATTCATCTTTTTATACTTCTGTGTGTTCCCTCAAATATGGCAAATTTTGGGCCACTGTTTCTTCAAATAAGCTCTTTGCCCCTTTGTCAGAAGCAAAGAGACTTTTTAAAATTCACATAATCTGAATGCCCATTTCGGAAGGGCCTCCCTGAGCCCAGCCCCTTCTGCTGAGATGAGTCTGGGTTGCCCTCTAGTTGCCCCAACCTGCACAAGCTCTTAGCATGTGCTCAGATTGGTCCTTTGCCACCAGCTGTCTCCCCTGACATCCTTAGGACCTCTGTTCCCTCTGCCTTGATGGAGAACTGCTCCCCCCCGGGGCCCCTCCTGGGTGGCGAGAGGCATGCCTTTCTGGTCACACGTGAGTCAGGCTCCTCTGAGCCTCTCCCCAGCTTGGCTGCTGGCCCTGTTCTAGCAAAGAGCCTGCTGTGCCAGCAAACTGAGAACCCCCACCCTGATCTCCAGTGTACCCCCCTTTCCACTCTTCACACCTTACCAGGTTGCCCCCAACCCCCGCAGCTGAATTCCTCTCAGCGGTTTCCATCCACTCCCCTACCTGCCTGTTGGCATCAGGTCCCACTCATCCCTGGTGTATTTGAAGTTGAGTTCAGTCTCTTTCTACCCCCCCCCCCCAAGCCCCCATTGCAGTGCTCTTGGATAAGGTCTTCCTTTCTCCCTGACAGTGGCCTGCCGGTGGGGACAGCTCCACTGGTCTGGCCAGTGTGCTGCTTCCCCTCTGGCCTGCCCCGTGTCCTTCCCCTGACACTGGCTCAGTTGATCCATCCGTCCCCTGCAGTCCTGGGAAATGTATCGTCCAACGGTCTTCTCTACACCAAATCCCACCACCACCTGGGTGGGTTTCAGTATCCATGTTGGATGACTCATCCGAAACCCAAGCCTCCCAGTTTGGGGATGGCTTCGGCTCCGGTGACCTTCACCTCCACTCCACTCCAGCTCCCCCTGCATGCTCCAGACGCACTCAGATCTTAACCCTTTCACAGCCCGCCTCCCGCAGTGCTCCTTCCCTCCACACCCCCTCTCCCCCCACTTCTCTGCATCTCTGACGCCCCCACCCCCACCTTCCCTCTGTCCTGCTTGGTCCCGTCCCTTCCCTGTGCACCCTTCACTCGGAACATGCTCCTGGATGCCAGCAAGGAGCCGGGGGAGTGTTTTCATGCATGGCGAAGACTGGGCTGCTGCGCGCACTGTACAGGTTATAGATTTTTACACTTATTTTAACTGCTTTACAGAGGATGAAAAGAAAACACTTTGAGGAAGGAATGCCTTTTCTGACTCATACCCAGGGGTCACATGGGCCAGCACCAGCCCCGTTATCTGATGTGATCAGTACCAAGGGTCAATTAATAGAGAACGTGGGTTAAAACAGTGAACAAGCACCTGTGGGTCTCAGTGAACACGCACCTGTACAGCAGGCGTGGCTTCAGGTGCTCAGCATGTCACCGGATCTGCTGCCATCTTTGCTCTGCCTCCTTCCTTTGTTGTCCCTGCAAGGACACCTGAGGTGGGTGTCGTGCCCATACTCATGAAGAGTAGACTGAGGCCTGGCAAGTCAGCGATGCATCCCAGCCGTCGGTCATGCTGAAGACAAAAAGTATCCCCTTTTTTGTAAAAGAAAAATAAATTGTCAAGTTTGTTAGCACTAGGCACATTTTTATATTTTTCTCCTTGGAGATCAGGAACTTAATGAACTGAGTATAAAGGAACTAGGAAAATATATTCTCTTTGAAACCTTTTCTTATTTATAACTCGAATTTTGCTGACAGTGCTATGCTGTTAGGAGCCAACTACCACTTTTGAAGGAGAAAGCTGTATTTCTGATCTCACTTTTTATCCTAAGAGAAGAGAGCGATGTATTCCTTAGACAGGATGACTTTGCAGAGGCGAGCTTGGGGGTGGTGGTGGTCAGTGGAGATGTGCTGGCTGGAGGGCACAGAGGGAATTGTAGGGGAGGGAACCTGACCCGAGGCCCAGCTTCACAGCAGGAGGCCTTGCCTGAGATCTTTGCATGAGCTTGAGAGCTGGAGATGGCCTTGAAATGTAAGTAAAATAAGGGTTTCTTGACAAAAACATTGTGATACAGCAGCAATCTGATAACCAAGATGGCTGCTAAGTAACTAATGGGCAGGTAGCATATACAGTGTGGATATGCTGAACAAAGGGACGATTCACATCCCAGGTAAGACTGAGCAGGACGGCTTGAGATTTCATCATGCTACTCAGAACAGCATGAAATTTAAAACTTATGAATGGTTTATTTCTGGAATTTTCCATCTAATATTTTCAGACAACTTTTGAACATGGATAACTGAAACCATAGAAAAGGAGGGACTACTATAAATGATTTTAGAGCTGTAATGGTATTTTTTACTGTTTTATAGGCCATAATGAATGAATCAACAGAGTTTGAGGAAAGAAGTGCTGTCATATCTAAAGAATGGGAGCATGACCTGAAATCATTGAAAGAGAAAAATGAAAAACTATTTAAAAACTACCACACTTTGAAGATCGCCCAGGCATCTAGTGCCCATGTTTATCCCAACACACAAGACAATACGAAATCTCCTGTTACATCAAGAGCTGTACAACTAACCATAGAGGTACATAATTTTTATAAGATATCTTCAGTTTGCAGCTTCATCATGGAGTTCAGAGCAAAATTATAGTATTGAATGTATTTATAGTTCTACTGTGGCTGTCATTCAACTGAACTAACGATAAGGCTAGATATCATGTAATCTCTTCCCTTTGGATTATAAAAGAGAAGTAAACTGTAGCTTGATTTGATTATTAAATTTATACAATATAGTTTAAGTTACTACCCCTTAAGGTATTATTATCATACATTATAAATTTTGTAAATCATGGGGCTTTCTATTAAACTATAGTCTGTGTCCATATGCAGATCAAATAATAGCTTGGAAAGAAATAACGACTTAGCTTTTCTCTAATTACCATTAGTGTCTTTAATATTGCTTAATGTTATAAACACAATAAAAATGAAAGAGGCTAAAAATATAACAAAATTGTCAGTACATTATTTGAGTAATCCAAATACTTTATTAACTACCCTTTCTTGGAAGTTATGCTATTTTATTTTGTTAGCACACAAAATGACTCAGTGGGGAACCCAAGAGTAAATTATAAGTTATCATTTTTACCAAAATAAGTATTTGTAATAAAATATTAGCCACTAGTTTAATAGTTAATTACCAATGAAAACTAGGAGATCACTACAATACTACATAGTTTTTTTATTTGCTGATCATTATAGAACTCAGCTGGCAGAGATAAAATAGAGGAAAGGTGAAATCCATCTACCAAAGTAATAATTTAAAGAAGCAAAAGAAAATTCCATCTTCAGTGACCTAAGAAAATATCCTAACAGATAATAAAATATATGCTACTGTAATTAGACTAGTTTGGTAATGATGCAGGAGTAGACAAGTAGAGCAAGGGAACAGAACAGAGCGTTTGGAAGTACACACACTAAGGATGAGAATTCAG
>RJWJ010013504.1:0-39507 GCA_004363605.1 Indri indri | reverse complement strand
ATCTCCAACTCCTGGCCTCAAGGGATCCTCCCACCTTGGCCTCCCAAAGTGCTGGGATCATAGGTGTGAGCCGCCATGCCTAGCCCCAGATGATACATTTAAAAATTTTTATTCTATTGGAATAAAATACACATAACATAAAATTTATCATTTTAGCCATTTTAAGTGTACAGTTCAGTGGCATGAAGTATATTCACGATATTTGTGCAACCATCACCACCATCCATTTCCGGAACTTTTTCATCATCCCAAACTGAAACACTGTACCCATTAAACAATAAGTCCCCATTCTCTCCTCCCTCCGTCCCCGATGACCTCTATGCTGCTTCCTGTCCCTGTGCCTGTGCCTATCCTGGCATCCTCCGGGAAGCGGAATCACACAGCCTTTGTTGCGTCTGGCTTATTTCACTGCGCATGATGCTGTCTAGCTTCATCCGTGTCATAGCGTGTCTCAAAACTGCCTCCCTTTTTGTGGCTGAATACTGTTTCATTGCATGGTGCACCACATTTTGTGTACCTATTCACCCACTGACGGACGCGTGGGTTGTTTCTGCCTTTGCTGTTGTGACTCACGCTGCTATGAATGAGGGTGTGCGTGTACCTGAGTCTCTGCTTTCAGTTCCTGGGTATACACCTAGGAGCGGAATTGCTGGTAATTCTGTTTAACGTTTTGAAGAACCACCAAACTGTTTTCTACAGTGGCTGCACCCTTTCACATTCCCTCCAGCAAAGCACAGAGTTCTGATTTCTCCACATCCTCGCCAACACTTGTCATTTTCTTCTTTTTTTTTTTTTTTTTTGATGGTAGCCATCCCAGTGGATGTGAAGTGGAATCCCACGTGGTGCCCTTCCTTGTGATTTTGAAGGTAGGTTGTATAGCCCGTTTTACAGAGGGGGAACTGAGATTCGGAGAAGTTAAGTAACTTGAGGTCTCATATTCAGAGTCGGGATTTGAACCCGGATCCCTGTGGCTACAAAGCTCCCTGTCCGCACACTACTGCAGCCTCCCTGTTTGAATTTCTTGAGGGTGGGAACTGTGTCTTTCTGTTCCTTTGGGAACACCAAGAAGGAAGGAAGCTCTATCATAGCGCTGGATTTGGGGAAACTGGAAGGTCCCTGGAGATGGTCTAGTCCAGCCCTCTCAGTGTTCAGCTGGAGAGGGCAGGCAGGACAGAAGAGGGCGTGCCGTGAAGCCCAGCCCATGGCCTTGTCCCTGGGTCCCACCGGCTCTCCCGGGGGCTACCTGCTTTTCCTTTCCTGAGCACTGCTGCTCTGGCCACATGCCACACTCTTATCTGATCCAGGGCATAGATGGGAGGTTGGGTGACCAGTGTCCAAGTAATGGGGATGAGCTTCTCCTTCCCAGTGGCTTCCTCCAAAGCACACAACCCAGTCCTGCCTGTGGGCTGGGAAAATTTAAACCCTTCCTAACAGATGGGGATGGTGGCCAGCCTGGAGTGGGGCCACCAGAGGAGGAGGGCTGGGATTAGGAAATGCCTGGCACTGGGTCGGACTAGCTCTTCCTCACAGATAACCCCAATGGTGGTCACCAAAGGAGGCCAGAAGGTCTCATGGATGGGTTCTCACCTGACGGTGGAGGCTCACCTCAGCTGCACAGGAAGTGGGGACCATCTGACTTGGGCGGCCAGGGGGAGACAGGAGGTGCATTTCCATCCAATGCATCCAGGTGCATTTCCGACCAATGCCGTGTCGAAGCGACAGAATGTGTGTTAGGGAAAGGAGAGGCACTTTGGGTTTGTACAGCCTGAGTTGTAGTCCTGGTCATACCACAAATGGGCTGTTTGACAAGTCACTGGAGCTTCCTGGGCCTCAGTTTTCTCATCTGTCAAGTGGGAGTGTGAGCACATCCTCATGGCATTGCCGTGAGGAGGAAATGATTGCTTATTCCGATAGGGCTAAGTGCAGCCGTAAGTAATTTCTGTTTTCTGCCCGACCTATTTCAGCCTGAGCTGCTGCGATTTGGTGCGAAATGTTAGAGTTATGGCCGTGGTGATCTTTCCTCCCCATGTACGCTTTCCTAGCAGAGGCCTTCCTCTTCCCTCCAAGGCCCCTCTGGTCCCTGAGTCTCCCTCCCTCATCACTACCTGCGACACCAGCTTTCCCCTCTCCCCAACAGGTCAGCAGACAGAGACTAGTGGCGTTACTACCCCTCCTGGGAACATTTTCAAATACAGGGGCCCTTTTAAATCCCTAACAGCAAGGATCAAGCTCTCATGACTTCAGAAGTCTTTGCAGTGCAAATTAATATTAATAAGAATAATGACTGTTTATTAGTTACCTGGTAGGTGCCAGACATGCATCCCTTACATGCATTCCCTTCTTCAATTGTCGCAAAAAAGTATGACGTCAGTACTTTTATTATCACTCCCATTTTACAGATGAGGAAACCAAGGCACAGAGAGGGTAAGTAACTTGTCCAGGGTCACACAGCCGGTAAGAGAAGTGATGCGAGCTCAGGCAGGCTGACTCCAGAGCTCACTACAGCTTGTATTTCACCAAACACTCACCGTGGGCCAGGCGTGTTTGAGGGTCTTTCACGTGCATGGTTATCTTTATTGCGTGCGCCCCGTAGTCCGTGACGTTTCTCTTTTAATCCTCACACCAACCCTGTGATGCGGATGTTATTACCCCCAATTTAAGGCTAGAAAACTGGGGCTTAGAGAGTGAATTGCCTTCTTTTGCCTCTCCTGCTGTTGAAACATTACCTATGAAGCCAGGTGGGACTCAAAAACTGCTGCGTCCTCAACACCCCACTGGGGACGGTGGGAATGGTCGGGGCAGGACAGATGGCATCGGCTTTGGAGACAGAGACTGGGATCCCATCTCCACTGCTACTAGCTTCATGGCTCTGGGAAAATTATGGAGCCTTGCTGGGCGTGGATTTCCTCCAAAGTACGGGGGTGGGAGCTGCACCCACCTCAAGGGCCACTGTGACCCCCAAATGAGATAAGGCTCTCCCAGCAGAAGGCAGCAGGAGCTGCTCAGCTGATGCTGTTTCATTGCCCCAAAGCCACGTCGTGTTCTGTGTTCTCCTGACACTTCCCTGGTGCCTCTCTTGGTCCACTCACCAGATGTGAACTGGTGTTCCAGTTAGTCAGGGGCCTGGCGCTGGAACCTTCTCGAAGCCCAGGGCCATGTCCCATGCGTCTTTAGACTTCCTGCCTAGCCCCGTGCCTTTTATACAGAGCCAATAAATGTGTTTCTTTTTTTAAAGTGAAAATAGCTTTCCATTTTCTCCTTATAAAAGTAGTAAGTGCCCATTGTCAAAGAATTTTCCCTCCCTCTCTCGTGTTGATGTGAGCTTACGCGAGATGATGCTGGGAAAGCGCCTGGCCCAGAACTTTCTATTTACTGTTATTATTAATTCAGAAAACACATAAAAGTGTTTCAAAAAGTAAAAACCATCTGCTGACCTTTTGGGATGTCCTTACAGGTTTTTGTCTGCATATAAACGTAAACAATCCCACAGACAAAATGAACACACTTTCCGAAACAGATCTTTCTGTGTTTAAGGTGTGCCTTTTCCCTTTGACAGTAAGTGGAGACTCTTTCCATGCCAATAGCTGTAGCTGTGTCTTGTCCCTGTGGACGGCCCTGGGTGTGGCTCCTCCCCAGTGCGCCAGGACTTACTGGGTCCATCCCCTGTCGCTGGCACTTAGCGATTCCTATCACCTGCTCTGAGCTGAGCTGGAAGGCGCGGGGCAGGTGGAGACCAATGAAGCCTCCCCTCAGCCGAGGCCTCTGTGGTTACACAACAGCCACTGGGGAAGTCATCAGGCTGACACAGGGACTTCTGGCTGGTGAGGAATTTCGAAGTTGTGTTAAGGACAATTACGGTGACATTCCTGTCACGGGGCCTGGGATGAGCTCAGGCGCATTCCTCCTTTCCACGGCATGCAAGGGGCAGCCCTCTGGGAAGAAGGCCTTTTGACTCACCCTTTTCTTGCAGTCACCTCCCAGGGGATGTCCCCATGGCTGGGACATCTGTTTCAGCAGGATTAGGACTGTGAGGCCACAGAGGACCTGCCCTGCTTCCCTCTGAGGGATTTCCCTGACACGTGAGAGAACCGTTTGCAACCAGAAATCAGAGAGGTCAGTGGGGGTTTTGGTGGGGAAGACAGGAAGGGCCCCAAAGGTCAGGTTGCCCTTGCCCTCGCCTGCCCTGGGCTTTCCGGGACTCCCAGGGTCTCCCTGGCAACAGTCCACTCATCCTGGTCCCCCAGGCGGCAGCAGAGACCCCCCTCGTCCTGAGGTTTGTGTGGACATTGCAGTATCCGAGCAGGACCTGGCTTAAGATTTTGGACCTATGATTCCCAGGCCCTAGAATGGAGGAAAGAATCTCCCCTCGCCACCTACTCCTCTCCAAGCCTCAGTTTCTCCAGGCGTAAAATGGGAGTGGTGATCCTTCCCTCAAATTGATGAGGTTAGGATAGAATGAAATGATACGGTGAAGCACGCGGTACGGTGCCGCACTTCCTAACGGGCTCCATAAACATTGCTGCTGGACGTGCCCTGAGCAGGGTCAGGCGAGGATGAGTGAGATGCTGTGTGTGGAGCAGGGACAAGGCGCTCGGGACACGTTGGTTCCCGAGGTCGGGGATCCATCTCTGTGGGCAGAGACGGATGCAGCAATTCATGCCCCTGGGCACTTGGTAAAGCTTTCCAATGATGGTGAGAATATGAACAGAGAGGTCATCTCCTCTGAGAGGGCTGTGGGCTCGAGAGTGCCTCGGGCAGACACCCGAATGCAGCACTTCCCCCTGCCGGGCTCTTTTCCAGGGACTTTCATAGCATTTCATTTAGCCCTCAGCAAAACCCTACAGATGGGGAAACTGAGGCTCAGAGAGAGGCCCAGTATCACACATCCAGGAGGAGCCATCTCATTAAGCGTTGGGCTTTAAATTAATGAGGGCCTGTCAAAGAGAGAGCGTCCTTGGGGCGGGACTTCTGGCTGCGGGGCAGGGGGTGTCTGGAGGCAGGTGCTGGGCTGGGGGCTGGGGCGACAGGGTCTGGCTTCTCCTTCTGGAGGGAGCTGTGGGCCAGGCAGACAGTGTCCTCCTCTCCCTCAAGGCACCCTGCCTTCATGAGACGAGGGCGACAGTGACCTGGTAGACGTGCTACAGAGAATGGAATGCTCCAGTGGAGAAGGACGGGAGGACCCTACCCTGATTCAGGGGGTGCAGGTGGTTTCTGGGAGGAAGTGCTGCCCTCACACTCACCAGAAAGCCTAAAATAAAAGGGACCGACCGCATTAAATGTTAGGTAGGATGAGGAGCAATCAGAACTCTCGTACACCGCAAATGGGGAGGTAAAATCGTACGCCAGCTGGGAGAACCGTTTGGCAGCATGCGCTAATGCTGAACACACACATACCCCATGGCACAGCGGTCCTGCCCCGAGGGCTCTACCCAAGAGGAGCAAGTACTGTGTTCACCAAAAGACATATACGAGAAGGGTTATTGGCAGCTTCACTCCCAACAGCCCCAAGCTAAGAAACAACCCAGTGTCCATCTGCAGTAGAATGGATAAGCAAACTGTGTGTTCATAGCACATGACACTGACACTACCTAGCAAAGAAAAGGGGCAAACACTGCTCGACTCAACGACAGGGTGAATCTCCTACATGAAACGTTGAGCAAAAGAAGCCAAAAACATGCTCCATGATTCCATTTAATGAAATTCTAGAACAGTCTAGAAAGGAATCCAGGGTGAGAGAATCCAGGGTGAGAGAATCCAGGGTCAGCACCTGGTTACCTTTGGGAGCTCTCAACTGAAAGGGAGCCAGGGGGCGCCTTCTGGTGTGTACGAAAAGACCTGGTGGGTACATCGGGTGTGCATATGCAGAAATTCATAGAGCCATATGCGTAATATTTGTGCACTTTACCTCTATACAAAGTCAAAACACGACAACAAACGAAGGAGAAGTGCCACCAAAGCTAAGATCTGAAGGATGAGTCAGAGCTAGCCAGTGAGGAGGGGGATGGTGTCCTGGAGGTGGAGCCAGCATGTGCAAAGGCCCAGGGGCATGAGTCCTTCTCGTCCTGGCTCTGGGCTCATTGCAGGGTGTCCCAGTCCCTCTCTTCTCTTTCCACTGGGGAAGGTTTCTGCTAACACTGTGGAATAGGTTGGCAGCTCACTCCTCCAGATGATGTTTGAGGGTCACACCTTTGAGTTGTTGTGGAAGGAACTACAACCAGAGCAGGAGAGACTGGCCTTGAAATTCAAAGCTGGATTCGAAGCTCAACTGTGCCATGAATTCTGTGTCCGTTCGCCCCTGTGAGCCTCAGTTTCCCCATCTGTAAGGTCTTCTTAACATATGGAGTTTTAGTGAGAGAGTCAGGGTGGCGATTCCCTGTCATATGGGAATCAGGGAATGAGGCTGGAAAGCAGGGCCTCACGCCAAAGCCCCGGCTCCCCGCAGAGTGATCGGTGTGGCTCTGAATAGGCCCCTGCAACCCCTGGCCTTGATTTTCTGTCACATGGAGCTCAAACCACCTCCTGGAACAGTGCCTGGCACACACTAGGGGTTCAAGGGCTGTTGGCTCAGGACAGCTAATGCTTGATACATGCCAGGCACCGTTCCAAGTGCTTCACACCCAGGGACTTGTTTGATCCTCACAGCAACCCTGTGAACTACTGCCATCCCATTTTACAGAGGGGAAACTGAGGCACGGACAGATTGAATGACTTGCCCAAGGTCCCCCGATGCATAACTGATGGACTCTGGCAGTGGATCCCCCGTGCCTAACCACACCACCCGCATAGCAAGAACATACGGTGCCAGTCTTCATGAGGCCTCCTCCCCGGGGAGGAGCAGCCAGGGCTCCCCCAAAGCTGCTGACCAAGATCAGCGCCATCAGGGAAGCCAGTGGGACACCCTGGCGCCCTGACTTTGGCGAAATCCACGCCCTTTTCGAGGAAGACAAACCCACCCAGTATAATTGTTGAGTCGACAAGCAGCTTAAGCCGCCTGTAAGCCCGGAGGTGCCCAGGAAGGATGAGGCCTGGCAACGTGCCACTGCTGCCCAAATGAGCAAGAGTCACCCTTTCTGCCAAGCTTTTTTTTTTTTTTTTGCTGTTGTTGTCATTATTGTTTTTTGGGAGGAGATGAGGCACAGCTCACGAATTTGCCTGCTTAAGGGATTAATTTTCACCTGCAGCATCACCTGTGATCGCTGCCACCCTCTTTCCTCTGTGCCGTCATGTTTTACTGTGTTCTCTTCCATTTCACCATGAAGAAACCCGATAGGAATGTTCTAGAAACTGCAGCCTGGGGGTGGGGATGAGGGTGCGGGGTGGGGGAGTTTATTCTACCTGGCAGGACCGAACTTTGGCAGCAGAGAGGGCCACTGGCTGTGGGATTGTGGGAGATGCCTGTGTTTGCTGTTTCGTTATGCATTTATGGGCTTTCCACATTTGCTTAAACAAAAAAGTGAAAAAATGATGATGATAACAGTTAACATTTATTGAGCGTTTATTGAACATGCTGACTTACCATGTGTGGACTCATTTAACACTTACAACCACCCTATGAGGTAGATATTCATAGTAGTCCTATTTCCAGATGAGGAACTAAGTACAGAAAACGAAATAGGCTAAGGAAAAATTCAGACTATGGAAATTTAAAAAGAGATCATAAATAAAAAGGAACGAACTACTGATACAAGCTACAGTATGGATGAACCTCAAAAACATTATGCTCAGTGAAAGAAAGACACACAAGGTCACATATCGCAGGATTTCATTTATAGGATCTATCTAGAAAAGGCAGATTGATGGAGACACAGCTTAGCAGTTGTCTAGGGCAGGGCAGGGACGGGGATTAACAGTAAATGGGCACAAAATCTTCTTGGGAGAGATGGAACACTCTAAAACTGACTTATAGTGGTGATCGTGCAATTTGGTGAATTTACTAAAAACCATTGAAATAGGTGAATAATGAGATATGTAAAATATTCCTCAATAAAGTTGTAAAATAAACAATGTAATTAAAATTTGCAAATATGACATTTACTGAGCACCCATTATGCACTTTACTGGAATTTCTCCAGTATGAACAGCTCTTTCGTTTGTTTACTTGGACTCATCTTTGTTGAGCACCTATTATGGGCCAGGTACCATGCCAGGATATGAACCAGACCTTGTCCTAATGGAGAGCAAGGTCTAGTGAGTGTCGGAAGGCTGGGGTCAGAGGGAGGGAGGTGCAGACGAGAACGCCAGCAATAACAAGAGAGCGTCCCTGGGGCTGCCGCAGGGTGCACAGTGCTGACGGGGCCTCAGCCCGGACCTGGCACGTGCTGGGAAGGCAGAGAAGGTTCTGTGCGTGAGGCTGGGACCTGAAGGCTGAGGAGCAGTTACCAGGTGAAATGGCTGGGGATGGGGTGGTGGGAAGAATGAAAGTCATTTGTTCATTCATTCCTTAATTTTTTATTCATTCATTCAGCAGCTGCTCATTGGGAGCCTACCACGTGTGGCACGTTGACAGGGCAGGCAGGGTGACTCTGAGAGATGAGGCAGGGGTGCAGAAAAGGCCTCGTGGGTGAAGCTGTGCCCATCTCCCTGATGAGGAAATGGAGCCTCAGAGAGGCAAAGTGACTTGCCAAGTTACACGCTGGAGCAGAGACACAAGCCTAAGCCAGTCTCTTGTCTCAAAGGCCCAGCTCTTAACCAGGCAAGTTAGACCTATCTCCGTGACTTTGAGGGCCCTGGGGAGGTGCCTTGCTAAAAAACCCAACCTCGTCCAGTGGGTGGAGGATGGCATGTCCCCCCAGGGATGCTCCTTTGTCTGTTGGAATGACCGCCCATCTGATGAGGACCCATATTTGGCCCCATTTGGATCTTGAATCAGAGAGCCAACCCAAAGGGTATCTGGGGCTGAGGAGAAGGGGCCACTGAATTCATTGCCCAGCTAGGGGTAGGACCCACCATTGGACAGCGAGTGGGACCCGAATTCTAGACCCAGCTTTGCCACCAACTATCCTGGTGACCTGCGCTAGTCCCTACCTCTCTCTGGCCTAACTTAGTTCTTTCGTCCCTAAAAAGGGAGGATCGCGCTTGCTGCATTCAGGCCGGCTGACGTTGGTAGCCAGGACTTCTGGCCTCAGAAGTCTCCAGATGGACATGGGCTGGAGTAGGGTGACCAATTCGTTCTGGTTTGCTTGGGACTTTCCAGGTTTTAGCATTGAAAGTCCCGCATCAAGAGAAACCTCCCCTCGGTCCTGGGCAAATGGGGACAGTTGGCCATCCCAGCTAGAAGGCTGTTAGGTTAAACTCGCCTCTCATCTTACCTGCAATGAGCAAGACACATGGCATTTCACTTTTGCTCCTATGTGGCCACAGGACTGTTTTCTAGACATTTTCTTTGTATGAATCATGTTTCTACAGCCCTGCTGTAAAACCTTTCCCACTTCCGCCAATTCCTTTAGATCTTCTGGTCTCTACTCAATGATCTCCTCCAGGCCAGGCTTCCCTCCTCTGCACCCCACCACCCCATGTCTCAGGTTGGTTTTTTTGGGCCCCTGAAGCCCTTTCCTGTGTTTAGTGCAGGATCTGTGCTAAAGCACATGCTAAATAAATGAGCATGGAATGTATGGACCTCTTTAGTGCCCGGGACAGGGTTACCTGCCCCCCAGGAGGGTTTCACACCCCCACCCCAGGGCAACTTTGTTGGCAAGACAGATCCTTCCAGGAAGAGGTTGCAGGGAGCCATTCTCCAGGCGTTCTTAACCCCTTCTGTTCCATGGGTCCCCCTGGGCATCTAGTGAAGCCTGGGGACCCTTCTCAGAACAATTTTTAAAAAATGCATTAGGATTACAATGAAAACAATTTTACTAAAATGCAGATGTCAAAGTATTAACAAAACAAATTTGTGATACAGTAACATATGTGCTTCTTTATTAATATGCTAAATACGATTTGGTGGTGGGTCTAATATGACCTTAATTTCAGACTTCTGGTAGCTTACATGGTATCTTGAGATATTTAAAGTAACTGTAGTGTGACATGAACATACCTGTGATTTCTACTAGTGACAAAATCATGGGGCTTCTACTTGCTGCCTGATTCACAATCAAAGGAAATGCTAAAAACCATAGAGAAATTAGTAAAAAAATAAAGATATAACTTTTATCCATCCCAATGTCATGGAAGCCCCAGAGTTCTATCCTTAGTCCTCTCGGGGGTCTGGGAACCCCTACTTCAAGGCAAAGGTGTTTTGCTTCCTTAGGTTAGATAAACAAGAAAATCATCAAGGGATGAGAGAACAAAGAGCAGTGACCACATTGGATTGGGCTAAGCCGGGAAAGGTTTCAAGACACGTGAGTTTTGGGTCTGGGTATTGTAAGAGGTGAGTCCACTTTGGCAGTGAGCAAGGAGCTGGGATTGAGGGCAGGAAATATGGGGAGGGTCTGCTTTTGTGGTGGAATCAAAAACACAGCAGACTAACATCACAGCCACAGCATCACCCTAGAACGAGCCCCTGTCTCCTTTGTGTCCCTTTTGTCAGCAAGAATACCAAGGCATTGTCCCTGTAAGACTGGGTACCTGCCCTCAAGCTTACAAAGAGACAAAACAAACACAATAGTTAATAGCAAGACAAAAATTAAATTGCAATTCAAAATATGCAGCCGGAAGAATCTAGAACATGCCACAGATCTGGTTAAGTGCACACAATGCAAGCCACAGGCGTTCAAAGGTGGGGGTCACTTCCCCTGTGAGGTTTGCGGTCTGCAACGATGAAATGTGGAAATGGATGAGAGGCCAGCACCGTGGAAGGCCAGCTGGAGCGTGGGCTTTGGACTCGCTGGGGCTACTCAGGTCTCGGTAACCTCTGTAAAACGGGGGCAATAGCTAAGTATGAAGCTTGACAGACACTACTATTTGCAAAGGAGACTGGAGGACTTGGCCTTTAGGGTGCTAGGTGCGAAAACATATTTGAATGAATGAATGGGTCCTTGGGTTGGCTCAGAACCGGTTCAGTGAAATGGACCCCCGGCTCTGGGGCAGCTGAACCTCAGCGTGTGAGTGTGAGTGTGCGGTGGCGGGGAAGGGTCAGTCAGGGCTGGGGAGCCAAAGCAGCCCAGAGCAGGCCAGGCCCAGGCCGAGCTTGCGGATGTCATTCCAGAAGGGCATTTGATTGACCCCTGCCCCACGTGGCCCAGCGCCCCCGTAGGTCTGGGGACCAGCGGACTCGGCAGTGCCCAGGCCGATCTCGGGAAGACAAGGCCCGTCGCTAGAGGAGGGGCAAGCGGCCGAGGAGTCCACCCCCGGGTCTGCCGCGTGGGGACGCGCCGGCGGAAACGCTGCCTTATCCGCGGAAAGTCGATCTAGGCCACCGGGCTGGCGTGGGGGTGGGGCGCCGCTGCACCTTCAGACGCCGTGATTCCCCAGCCCTTCGAGGCCGCGGTCTCCCGCGTCTGTGGGAACGTGGGGCTGGGGGAGCTGGGGCGGAGAGGACAGACATGCGGAGCCCCTCAGCACACGACGTGGACAGGCGCGTCCTGAAGGGGGAAGCGAGCGCAGCGGAGGCCGCCGCCCCTTTAAGGGCCGGGCTGGCGCTGCAGCGCCTCCAGCTAACCAGGTCTCTGGTGCAGCTCTGCGGTCCGTGTCCCCGGGCGGAGACTCAGAGCCCGGCGGAGAGGCGGGACCAGCCGCGGACCTGGGCGGGGCCAGAGCTGCAGCCACCGGTCTACGGGGCGGAGAGAGCCGGGTGAGCCCGGGAGTGGGTGGAGCCACGGCCATGTGGGCGTGGCCCGACGCTGCAGACTTTGGGGGGCGGAGCCTCGGGCTCGTGGAGCGCCGCAGAGGGAGGAGGGATGGGCGGGGCTGGCGCGGGGGCGGGGCTAAGGACTGCAGTGGGCGGGGCCCGCCGCAGAAGGGGCAGTGCCGGCCGAGAGTCCTCTGCGTGCGGCTGCCGCGGCCCATCCACAGCGTCTCTGACAGCGCCGGCGGTGGGACCCGCGACCCTAGCTAGCCTCGCGCAGCCACCGCGGCCTCCACCGTGTCCCGGGGAGCGGCCGAGCCCCATCCCTCGCCGCGGCGCCCACATCCGGGGGGAGTCCCGCCCGTCGTCGCTGCGGAGGCCGCATCTGGCGCGCATCTGGAACCGCCCGGCCGGCCGCGCTGGAACCCGCGCCCACCCTGGCCCGGCCGCGCCGGGAGCCCTGCCCGGAGCTGGAGCCGCATCTGGAGCCACGGGCCCTGGGCCCGGAGCCGCGCGGCCGGCGCATGGTGAACTCGCTGCTGTTCGGGGAGATGGCCTTGGCCTTCGGCTACCCGCCGGGCGGCGGCGGGGGCTGCCCCGGCGGAGGCGGCGGCGGCGGTGCAGGCGGTGCCGGGCCGGGGCCGTCGCCGGTGACGGCGGCGCTGCGGGACGACCTGGGCTCCAACATCCACCTCCTGAAGGGGCTCAACGTGCGCTTCCGCTGCTTCCTGGCCAAGGTGCACGAGCTGGAGCGGCGCAACCGGCTGCTGGAGAAGCAGCTGGAGCAGCAGCAGAGCGAGCGCGAGCGGCGGCTGCGCTACAAGACCTTCTCCCGCGAGCAGGCCGTGCAGACCGGGCCTGAGCTGCTGCGGCCGCCCGCGCCCGGCACGGGGCACTGCAGCGGCGGCGGCGGCGCGGCGGCCGGCGTGAACGCCAACGCCGTGGCCCTGGGCGGCCTGCCCCCCGGCGGCGGCCCGCACCTGCAGCACTACGGCCGCCTGCCCGGGACCATCTGGAGCTACACGCAGGTGCGGCGCACCGGCGGCGGCGGCGTGGAGACCGTGCAGGGCCCCGGCGTGTCGTGGGTGCACCCCGACGGTGTGGGCGTGCAGATCGACACCATCACGCCCGAGATCCGCGCGCTCTACAACGTGCTGGCCAAGGTGAAGCGCGAGCGCGACGAGTACAAGCGGAGGTGAGTGGGGCCGCCCCTCCCCCTGCCGCTCCCGGCCTGGGGCAGCCAGGTCCCGCAGCCGCGGAATGTGCGTGCGGGAGGGTCCCGGGCGGGCAGCTGGTTCTAGCAGGTGGGCTCGAAGCCGTGTTTGCAGAGCGCGTACGCACGCTGGGAAGACTCAGTTATCTCTAGATCCAAGAATTGGGGCGGGTGCTGAGACGGTGGGGGACACCTCAGCGCCCTCGGCGCCGTCACTGGTCAGGCACATTGTTTTCTAGGTGACATAATAACCATCTGTGTTTCATGTGGTCTCACTTTAATCCTCACACGATGCACTGTAGGACAAGCTTATCCCATTTTGCAGATGAGGAAACTGAGGTGCAGAAATACAGAGTGACTTGTCTAAGGTGGCTTGGCTAATAAGTGGTGAAACCTGAATTTGAACTAGTGGTTTTAACCACCCCTGGCTAGTCTGTCTCCCAGCCTAGGTATTTTCCCAATGATGTAGGAGATAGGCTTCCCTCCCCCAGTGGGTAAAAAGAAAAAAAGTCTTAGCCAACCCACTGCCTTTTTATTCCTTGAATTAAATGAGATCACGTATTTGAAAACGGCTGGATCTGTCCCTACCCTCTAGGGCCAGGGTCTGCCGTCTTGCTCCAGCTCTGTAAGGTCCAGCTCTGGGATGGATAACCAGAACCACATCACACGGGCCACGAGCTCTTAAAAATGCCTCTCTTCGTCCCTCTTATCCCTATTCCGCAAGTCTCATGGTTTATCGAGCCCAAAAAAACTCATCCCTAAGGGCCCCCAGGAGAAGATAACCTTGGGCCGGAAGACTGGACATTGAATGGATTGAGACCACCATCTGTCTAGAGCTGGGGCAGACTGCCTGCCCAGCCCAGATTCCCCAGCTGGGAAACTGTCATTGCTTCCTGCCTGCAGCCTGGCAGACAGTACTGTCTGCTTTCCGATAAGAGGAGGGGGTCTGTGTTACATCTCAAGCTAGGGTGGGGGAGGGGCCCCCTGGCCCTTGCTACTGCTGTCCCAGGCATGGGCGACTCTGCATTTGGAGCAGTGGCTCTGAACTCCAGGGCTTGGAGGATGTGCTGAGAAGGACCTTTCCTTCTATCTCTAAAGGCCTGCCCAAAGAGCTGGGCATGGGTCTCCTTCCTTATTCTCCCCCTGGGCAGGCTAGCAACTGGGTAGGATTCAAATGCCAGCTCTATCACCTGCCAGTGAGATTGTCAAACCACTCAGAAGGCTGTTTGCTCATCGGAGAAATGGGAATAATAAAATCTGCCCATAGTTGCTTGAGGGGAGAGTAGGATAGTGGTGCTTTTTGGAAGGTATAAAGTAATCATGTTGATGTTGTTAAAAATCATAGGTACTTTGTCAAACTAACAGGGAGTAGAAATGCCTGGAGTGTCCAGTCTCTCTCATGCAGGGTCTGGCTTTCTGGGGATAGGTCTTATACTCCACTGGCAGATAAGCTTCTCTCCTGGGGTACCTTTCTCTCTTGAGGACTTGAGAATGGCCCAGTGCCTTGCCACAGGGAGGCCACCTCTTTGTTCCTCGTGGTCAGCCTCCTTGGGGTGGGCTGGGAATGGTGAAACTGCTTTTGATGGTAAAACTCGGAGGGATGGGCCAGGCCCTCCTGCCTGCCACTGTTGATAGTGTCGTCATGCCTCAGGCGTGTGTTGTGTTTGTTTTATTGTGCGTGTGCTTTTTGGACCTGGCTACTAAGTAGATGGAAAAACCGTGCCCAGTTACAGAGGGAGATGGGTTGGCATTGAGCAATTCTATATTCGAGTTGCACCCAGGGTGTGGGGTGTGATGTCAGCTTCTGGCGCTGGCCTGGAATGAGATGGCACTGCTGAGACCGGTGGAACGCGGGTGACTCTCTTCTTGCCCTTCTGGGGTCTTGCACACCTTTTCTTCCTCCAATTTTTGGTAAATTGGCAAGACCCATCTTTTCTGAAATTGATTCAAGACTCACATTGAATTTTTCCAAAGCAAGCATACTCCCTTTCCTGGGCCTCAGTTTCCCTGTTTGTAAAGTGGAATGTATCCATGTAGCATGTATCATGTAGCATGTATCCATAGGATATCGCTTTTTATTGCTGAATAATATTCCACTGTATGGATAGACCACATTTTGTTTATCCATTCACCCATGTATTCAATATATTTTAAATTTAAAACGTCACCTGTGTACTGCCTAACATCATCTCATGTGCCTTCAGTGATACACAAAACATGCTTTGCAAACACCAACCCAAACCAGAGCGCCTGGCCTGGGGTGCCTGGATCCTGGCCCTGGTCACCACTGCTTTGGTTTCCCCTTGGTCCAACCAGGTCTTTACCGTGT
The DNA here is from genome assembly GCA_004363605.1 of Indri indri. Taxonomy (NCBI): domain Eukaryota; kingdom Metazoa; phylum Chordata; class Mammalia; order Primates; family Indriidae; genus Indri; species Indri indri. The sequence goes on along the minus strand of RJWJ010013504.1, from coordinate 24,243 downwards.
GGGCAACGGATTGTGCTCCTTGAAGCCCGAGGCTTCCTAGAGATGCTTTAGGAGTTCCTTGAATATTTAATAAAAATTATTATGTAAAAGTACATTAAGATGTTAGTTAATACAGTGATGACAGTGTGCTCACTCACTTTTAAGTTCTTAATATTAATTCATTGTATCCACTAACATGCTCACTTGTTCATTTACAAGAACCTCAAATATAATAAGTATATTTGGGTTTCTTGTAAAAGTTTTCTTTTGGGAGGAGAGTGGACATTCGATGAACATTAAAAAAAGTTTACAAATCACTGGGCTAGATGATCTCAAAGGGTCTTTCCAGCCTTGACAATCTGTTAATCTGGGTTTGAATGCCCAGCTCACCTCTGATCCTCTGCCCATAAGAGGAGTCATGGTCTGAGGGACGAGACCAAGGTGTTTGCCTGGACTGTTGGCTGCTGAACGCTTTCAATCCTCCCGGGATGTCTGTCATGGAACCCCAAGCAGTGACGAAAGGAAGGATCCTGGGCAGGAGAGGAAAGCTTGCTGCAGGAAAGCAAAGCTCTGGTTCACCTGGAAGAACTTGCAGCTCCGGAGACCCTGACTTGCTGCTCCAAAGGACAGCCTGTGATGTGTAGCTCAGGGTTCTTCAAGCTGGAGGCTTTTTGGGCTCCACCTCCAGGATCTGTGGCCATATCCAAGCACTACCTGTACTATTACTTATATGAAATATTTTGACTTTATGAATGTACAGTTTGCATATCACAGAAGCCACCCATTTTAAGTGTACAAGTTAAAGATTTTTAGTAAATTCAGAGTTGTGCAATCATCACCGCAATCTAGTTTTAGACCAGTTGTATCACCCCCAAAAAGGTCCTTCATGCACATTTGCAGAAAATTCCTGTGTGTACTCCAGCCCAGGTAATCAATGATCTGCTCTCTGTCTCTATAAATTTGCCCTTTCTGGACATTTCATACAAATAGAATCATACAATAGATAGTCTTTTGTGTCTGGCTTCTTTCACTTAGATAGTGTTTTTGAGGTTCATCCATGTTGTGGCATGTATCCACAGGATATCCCTTTTTATTGCTGAATAATATTCCACTGTATAGTTAGACCACATTTTGTTTAGCCATTCACCTATGTATTTAATATATTTTGAATTTAAAATGTCACTTGTGTACCACCTAACATCATCTCATGTGCTATCAGTGATACACAAAGATGCTTTGAAAACACCAACCCGAACCAGAGCCCCTGGCCTGGGGTGCCTGGATCCTGGCCCTGGTCACCACTGCTTTAGTTTCCCTTTGGCCCAACCAGGTCTTTAACATGTGGGCAGTGAGGTCGCTGAAACTGTACCAAGGATGAGGTTGTCAAGCGTTGATTTGGAAACCAAAACAAACATCTCTACTGTCACCACCCAGTGCCACTGAAATATCCTGTTCTGACTTTGCAAGCTGGGGGCTTTCCCCTGGGAAGTTCTTGCTGAATCTATCAGGATGAAAGAAGTCAGCGTCCAAGAGACCTGGACTCTACTAGGTGCTGTGTGACCTCCAGCCAACTGCTGCCCTCTCTGGGCCTCAGGTCCTCAGAACCACCTTTACATGAGGGGGTTCCTTTAGGTGTTCCCCCTCAGCTTGCTCTATACTTCAGGTCTGTGACTGGAAGGGGCCTGGGTCATGACTAATCTTTCTGCCTCCCTAGATGACAGGGTGTTCTTTGTGGCCTTTCTTTGTTCTGGGCCTTTCCCTCCCTGTCCTGCCTCTGCCTCAGATGACTAGGGTCCAGGCTCTGGGCATGGGGAGTTTCAAGTTTCCTCTCTCTTCATTGGCTCCAGGAGGAAGCAGGAAAGCTTTGAGGTTGTCAAGAAAAAGGTCCCTCTGGCTTGGCAGCTGGGGGCAGAGTTGCCATGGCTGGTAGAGGAGGTTGCCCGGCACTGGTGGTGGTGGCCAGCTGCCTTTTGGACAGGGAGACTCTTTTGGGAGTCTGGGTGCCCCTGCAGCCATCCTGCCCTCCCCAGGCCCAGTGCGATTCGGAGCTGGCTGGCTTTGCCCCCTCCCCGTGCAGATCGCTGAGTGTGTGGGCCCCTGGTGCCTGGGGCGATCGGAGGGTGGTTTGAAAGCCCGGAGAGACCACTGTGATCATTTAGCCTGGTGGTTTTCAAGTGAGCTCTTCGGAGCCCTGGAGTCCATAGCAGGGTGCCTTAGGGTGACTATTCTGGGGACGGTGAGAGGTGAGCACCTGGGATTTGACCCACATCAACCACAGAGCTCCATGCCTGTCTGACGCCCAGACTGACCGACAGTATGAGGAAGATTCACTCTGAAAACAGGGTTCTGCTGTTAGAGAGAGAGAGAGAGAGAGACAGAGAGAGAGAGACAGAGAGAGAGAGAGAGAGAGACAGAGAGAGAGAGAAACTGAGAACTTTCATTTTTGAGATGGGGAAACCAAGGCCCAGAGGGGGCCGACCCACAAAGCCTGGGCAGAACTTCCGTCTGCCATTCAGAGCCCGACGTGATGCCCACATCATCTGCCTGCAGTCGGGACTTGGCAAAGTCCCCTCTACCTCGTGTGTGTCTGTTTTAAGCAATTTTTTAAAAGCTGCTTTCTGGGATGGGAGGGACTTTTGTCACAGCTATTTCTGACTGTGAGCCGGAAGGGGCTGGGCTGTCCGCCGGAATGGAGGTCTCCAAAAAGGGACAGTGGGTGGGTCAGCTGCAGTGTCCCCTGCCTTTTCCCATCACGCCCCAGGGAGGCCCTCAAGCAGGTGGGTTCTGGCCCCTTCATGCCCCAAAGCTGGAAGACCCTGGAAAGATGTCAGAGGGCTTTGTCCCCTGCCACGTCCATTGACGTTTTCATTATTTCTAAAGCTGCCACTGATGTAGATTCTTTATTTCTGATTTTCCAGTGAGGCAGCCTGGGATAGTAGAAAAAGGTTTCCAATCCCAGCTCTGCGACTGTCTGTGTGGCCATGGGCTAGTTGCTTGGCCTCTCTGAGCTGAGCCCCTGTGTCCTTTTTTGTGAAAGAGGGATAATATCGTTGCTCTCCCAGGGGTTGGTAAGGAACATATGAGCTCTTGTGTTAAGCCACCTGGGGCTTGGTAGGCTCCGGTATGTGCCTACCCCAGCCCACCTCCTTCCTTGGCAGATTCTGTTCCCTTATTTCACAAGGAGTTCTCGGTTCAGCCCTGGACTACCCAACAAATCCATTTCAGGACACGTCGCTGCTCTCTCAGTCCCATGGAAGGCGCCAGAGATGGTGTTGGGGGCGGAGGGAACAGGGCCGCTTCTTTGTCCAGCATCTAAGAAGGATGTTTGATCTACTCTTAGCAGTTGATTTGTGCCTCCGGAAATCTCTCGCCACCCCCAGCCCTTACTCCCAACTTCCTTTAAAAGAAACACGCACCCCCTGCCCCCTTCTAGCTCTTCAGTTCTCTGTTACAGAGTCCCTTGGCTGGGTTGGCATTCTCGCCGGGGACAAATTTGGGAGAGATTCTCAGAGTCTTAAAAGCTAGAGGGAGGGGAATGAGGTCCCAGAAAAGAAAAGGAAGCAGGGAGACAGCTGACGCCGAAGATTCCTTCTCAGAGGAATGCGGGGCGGGGCTTCGCCTTGGCGCACAGACCGGATGCAGGGCCCTCGGGTCCCCCGGTGAGTGTGCACACTCACACGCTCTCACACTCGTGCACACGCACACGCACACGCACCCGGGCTCTCTCTCCAGCCTGTGCCCCGCATCCCTGTACGTGCCGGTGTTTGAAGGACACGGACGGGTAGACCCAGAGTTTGAACACTTCCTTTGCTGCAGAGAGATGCATTGACTTCCAGGAGAATTGATTTCAACCGTGCCGTGTTATCAGTGATACCGGAAGCTGTGGGCTTTGCATTTGCAGTCCTGGCTTTTGATCGCATCGGGGAGATGAAGCCCAGCTGGCTATTTATTTCCTACGTCGTGGATGGCTGAAGGCTGGGGACAGGGAGGGATGCAGCCCGGCTGTCCCCTTGCCCAGGATTAGAGATGTGTTGCTCTTCCCTGACTTTCTTCCACCAGGCATTCCTGAGCACCCACTACCTGCCACGTCACAGCCCCTCACACCCTGAATTGTAACTGCCAGGGATGTGTCTGCTCCCCCAGAGACCAGAAGATCTGGGGGTGCCGGCTACGGGTCTGTCTTCCTATCCTGCTGGCAGAGCCCCGCCAGGGCCTGGCCAGAGTCCACACTGAGTAAATATTCGTGCAGTGAGGGAGACCTCTGTGTCTGGCTGCTGTGTGCTTACTTGTAGGCCTCCAGGGGGTTAGGGACATAAGACAGGTGACACCGACCACATCCAGGGATTTGGCCAGTTGTGGAGGGAAGGGTCTGGACTTGGAGTCAGAAGACTGAGGCTCCGGTCCCAACACATCAGTTCAAAAACTTCGGATGATCCCCCAGTCCTGGTACCAGGAGCTGGGGCCCCGGTGCAAGACTTAAAAGCTGAGTGAGTTGGGCTAGTTACTGCCCCTCAAAGCCTCAGTTTCCTCATCTGTGAAATAGGGATGCTGAGCTCTGTGTCCTGAGGTTGAGGGAGGTATAAATGGGCTCACTAGCTACAGCATGGTGTACATGAATGGTGAAGTTTCAAAAGAGTTCTGTGGGAGGATTTCACAGGGCAGAGGTCGAGAACCAAGCTGGAGGCTGGGAGAGGGCGGGCCGTGCCCTTAGCTGGCAGCCTCTGTGGGTTGTGCAGCCTTCTGGGCAATGCCAGGCTCGAGGTGCTCAGGGGATTCCAGGCCAGATGGGAGGCTCCGTGGAAGGTTCATGACGCTGCTGCCGCTTGCCCACCAGAGGAGCCCTGCTGCCCACAGGGTACTGGACGCCTGGCTTCCTGGGCAGGATGTGGTTTCTCATTCTAGTCCTAGTACAGGAGAGAGTAGTTGTCACTCAAAAGTAAACTTGGCAAACACCTCTGGTTCTCTCAAGGGTCTGTGGCCTGGCTGAGCCCTGTGGCGCCCAGGTCCTGGTCTTGGCCTATGATGTGGTCTGAGCTTTGGTCCCGTTTACCGGCTTCACCGCTCGGCCACGACTACCGCTCATGGTCTGAGCTTTGGTCCACCCACCTGGGAATGGGGACCGTGGGAAGGTGGGCTCACCCAGCACCCTGTGAAGTCTGTGTCCTTTCTGTAACTTTAATGGAGCAGTCTGGATTCTGCACATGCCATTTAATCTCTTGCACCTCAGTTTGTTGCTCTGTAAAATGGGGGTAATGTTTCTTATGAGTTCTCCTTCCCAGGGTTGAGATAAAAATCAGTTGCAATAATGGAGTAGGAAAACATTTTCAAAAAGGGTTTAAGAATCAGTCAGTATGACTTAATGCTGCCATTTACAGAGCACCTACTTTGTGCGAGGCACCGTGATGACTTCTTTAAATATGTGGTAATTGTGAGAGCAACTCCAAGAGGTAGGAATTGATTAAGCTCATTTTACACATACGAGAGGTTCTGAGAGGTGAAGACGTCTGTCCCAGATCTTGCAGTGAGTCCAGTCTGGGTCTCCAGACCCCAAGATCAGTGCTCCTCCCAGGAGGTGGCCTTGTCCCATGTCCCCTGAAGGTTGGCGAAGGCTGACCCAGGGTGAGGAGGCAGGCCGAGGTGCGAGGTCTCCCCAGCGCCTGTCACAATATTGCCGCAGCAGGTGGCAGAACAGGAGGCGGCTGCTGTGCTGGGAAGACTCCCTGCTGTCACTTTACGGTAATTATTTCTTGAGAAGCAAATGAATCACTGCTAGTGGCAGGCAGACGAGGCTCTGGGGCCACCGTAGCGGGCCCGTCCAGCCCCCTGCTCTTTGGAGAAGGCCCTAATGGGAGCCGGGCCCTGGGCTGGCGGGGGAGCTCCTGGTCAGCCACGGAGGGTGACGCACCTAAGCTGGCGGGCTGGCAGGGGGAGGGATGGGGAACAGGGAGTTACCGCTCAGTGCTTTCCACGTGATCTCCTTAAAGCCCTGTGGCAGCTCTGCAGGATGGAAACTGAGGCATAGAGAGAAGTCATTTGGCCTCAAGTCACATAGCAAAGTCCCGGCCAGTGGGTCTCAGACTCTAAATTACTGCGCCTTTTATCCTGCCTGGCCCCTAAGTGTCCCCAGGGCAGTGGCCAGAGGTTCCCATCCACTGATAGCCAGCAAGAGGGAACGCTGGGGCTCTGGTGGCAGTTTGGAAGCTGGCCTCCGCCCGGGGCCGGAGTCTCCCTAACTTTTGCTTTTAGTCAGTGCCGTGAACTTGTCCCGGGTACGGGGAACTTGCTGCAGTCATTTCGAGCCTCTGGTTGGGGAAGATGAGACTGCCGGGTGCAGATGTCTGAGAAGCCACCATTCTGCTGTTCTCATGAAGGTGGCCGACACCCTCTGTGTGCCAGGCCCTGGGCTGGGCACCAGGGGAGGCAGACCTAGCCCCTGCCCTCGGGAGCTCAGAGTCTGAGGACACAGGCAAATGTGTTGTGTCCTGTGAAAATATCATGTGACAACAGCCTGTGACAAGTACCTTCTTGAACAGGGCCTGTGCATATTAGGGCACAGAAAATATTTATTCATTAATTAATTTGTTCAACAAATATTTGTGCAGCATTTACTCTTTGCCAGGCTCCACTCAAAGCAGTTTACAAACATTTAATTCATGGACGCTCATGGTAACCCTGTGAGGGGGGACTGTTAGCCCATTGCAGAGATGCTGAGCCACGGGGACATGGAGGGAACTGGGCCAGGACAGCCGGGAAGTCAGACTTCAGATCCAACCTCTGTCCGTGCTGCACCCAGACAGGGCCATGCCCACTGCAGGTGGCACTTCTGCTCTGAGCCTCGCTTTTCACTTCCGTGCAATGGGGGTAATAGAGCTGACCTCATGAAGCTGTTGGGGAGACCAACTGAAGTGATGTCTGTGGAAGCACTTTGCAAACTGGTGAGTGCTGCGCCTGCGGGGACTAACTCCTTGGAAGCCCTGGGCTCTACCCACACTGCTGTTTCTTCTCCAGCTTCCCATGCAGCCCGAAGCTCCATGAAATGCCTCGTCCCCCCTTGCCCTTGTATTCACGCCTCCCCCGGATCCCGAGACAGACTGGGATGGGAGGTCGGACAGAAACCTGCCGAATTAGACAGCTCGGAGCAGAGCGTTAGTGCGGAACTCGGAAGCTGGGAAGAGAGGAAGCCGCGGGGCACTTCTGCAGCTTATCAGCCCCAAGACCTTAGGGGAGTCGCGTTACCTCTCTGAGCCTCTGTTGCCTTATCTGGAAAATGGGATAGTCATAGTGCACGGATTACGTGAGAAAGAGAAGGAGCCGCCGCGGTGATCATTAAATGGGGCTGGGGGTTCTGGAGAGAAGAGCTGGGCCGGAATTACGTGGCATTGGGCCTTGGCCCTGGCAGAGCCCCTCGACGTGGCTGTGCTGGGGGCGCTGTCTCTGTGCCGTCTCGGAGATGCTTGCTCAGCGCTCTCTGGCCTGCGTGCTCTGACTCGGGATGTGCAGGTTCACACGGCCCCCTGCTCGCCTGCTGCTCTACGGAGAGGCCCCCGCAGTGGAGACGTTGCTTTCCACCCTCTTAATTGGCCATTTTTATTACTTGGGTTATTTAAGATGGTTCTTGGCTTGCTGCCGCCTGTTTGCCATCTTGGGGGAGGGAAGAGCTGCTGGTCTAAGTGGACCTTGTGACATTCCCTGGCAGACAGGCTCCTCTCTGGGCAGGGTTGGTACTTCTTCCCAGGGCCCACTGGCACCCCAGATTTGCTCCTGGCCCACTGCGGGCAGAAGGCCATCCTGGGGGGTAGCGGAATTAGCTTTAGGGGGAGCTTGTTGAAAAGTCAGGACCAGAGAGCCTTGGCGCTCTGGGTGGGACACTGATGAGACCCTTGGGTGCCTAAAACCCAAGGACTCTGGAAGGCATCTGAGCCAGTTTAGGGCCAGTCAAGGAAGGCTTCCTGGAGGCAACATAACCTGAGTTGTATTTGGAAGGCCCGGTAAGAGTGGAAGAGCAGGAGGAAGGGCGATCGGGTGGAGAGAACGGCTTGCGCGGAGGCCTGGAGGTGAGGCTGCCGCGCGGGGCGCAGTCTGGAGCCTGCCCTCGTGCCCAGGTTTGAGTCTGGCACAGCCAGGACTTGGCCTGTCCCGCACTTACTTCTTCCCGTCTCGTCCCCCTCCCTCCTCTTGGCCTTCTTGGCTCTCGTTGTCTGTCTTGCTCTCTTTTCTCCTCTTTCCCCTCCTTCTTTCCTCTTTCTTGTTTGGAGCTCCTGTTCTCTATGGCCAGCTCTGTCACCCATGTCCTGTCCCTGTCTGAGGCTGGTGCTTTCAGGAGGGGTTTTAAAAACTCCCCAAGGCCGGAGCAGTTGGAGTGAAGAAGCCTCTGCTGCCAGAGATGTAACTCGAAGACACCTCCCCCTTGACCAGACATCCGGGTCCTTGGTGCCGCGGACAAGGCTTTCTCAGCCCGCAAAAGAGACATCCGAGGTTGCCCACGGGGTTTGTCTCTTTACGACAAAAGGCACTTCCCTGGCTTTGGGGTCTTGGGTGCTGACTGACCTCCTGTCCCCAACTACCAGCCATGCGCTTGGCTGTATCGTTCTCTGTGCCTCGGTTTCCCTATGTATAAAAAGCGATGGTGAGACCAACAGGGCTGTTGATAAGCGTGGCCCAGGGAAGCTGGCCCATCCCCCAGCTCTGGAGTAAGCCTTAGAGCTGGAAGGTTGGAGAACTTTGCCTAGAATGTTGGAGTCGGGTGAACCATAAAAGCCGATTCTCCATTCCCCACAAAGACTCTGTTTCCAGAGCCCCTGTCTGGGGATGTGGCCTGACAAATAGTGCCTTTGGGTTTGTGCACATCTTTGCAGGAAAAGTCTTGGTATTACATTGTAATTGGTTTTACACTTGCCTTTAAAGAAAATACTAGCATTGAAAACATCAGGACTTACCTGACTTGGGGAAACGGAAGGCCTGAGCGCGGCAGACTACGACTGGCAGAGCCAGGATTAACCCGATGCCAAGTTCAAGGGACCCCCGCCTTGTAGGTCTTTCTTTTCTGAGCCTTAAGGCACAATTAAATCGTGGGGGAATTAGCAAGACGTTGCTTTGCTTTCCCTTCCTTGGCATTCCCTGTTGGCCTGCGGTCTGGGCTTACGCTTGGCGGGGGGAGCTCCAGCTCTGGGGTGAGAAGGCCTGGGTTTGCATCCTGCTCTGAGCCTCCGCTCTCCCATCTGGAAAATGGGGATGACAACCTCAGCTCATGAGGGTGCAACAAGGATTCAGTGAGATAGTGTGTGCCAAGTGCTAAGCATGGGGCTGGCGCCTTAGGTGTTACCACTCTGTCCCTTGTGCCCTGGCCTGGCCCTCCCCAGCCCCCAGGCCCCCTACAGTGAGAATGTCTGCTCCCTCCCCCTTCCACTGCAGACTGGCCTTTTGTGTTCCAGACACTTCCTCTTCCCAGCAAGCAGCCCGCCTGGCCATTGAGGAGGAGGTCACGTCCCCTCTCCTCCCCAGCAGACTGTCAGTGCAGGGTGACTAGGAGGGCAAGACCTGGCCTTCGAGGCTGCGTCTGGTGAAAGGTGTCGTCTGGTGCCTGTGGCTTCTGGAAGGGCTCAGTGGGGCTTGGGCGTGAGTGGGGGAGTCTGGCCCTGGCCCTGGCTCCCTGGGGATCACGGAACGTCTCATCTTCCTTGCTGTGTGGATTCGGAAGCAGGGGTACTTCCCGCCACACTTGTGGGCCCAGTCTGCCAGGCTGAGAAACAGGCCTCATGTTCCTGGCCCCCTTCCTAGGGCTGAGATATGGGGGTTGGAAGACAGGGGTTCAAGTCCTGCCCTGCCCCCAGCAGACGGCAAGGCAGATGCTCTTCCTTCTGGCCCTCCATAGCTTCTGGGTTCTCACAGACGGCTTCTGCGAGTCCTTGTGGGTGAAGCGCTCATTCCCAGACCTTGGCAGGGGAGTGATGTTGAAGGGCGGTTTGGCATTGTTTTTCCAGGGTTGACGTCAGGGCATCTGGTTTAGCGTTTCGTCTGTGAAACAAAGGCTGCTTTGTAGCTTCTGCCCAGTTTAAGTCCAGGCACATCACCCCCCGCAAGGTGGGAAACAAGATGGAAGGGATCGCAGGGCCCAGACAGAGAAGCCCTGGGAGGCTTAGCTTGCCCTCAGCTCCTCCAAGAGGGATCCAGGATCTCATAATCCCATAATTCCCATTTTCCTGTCACCCAAGAGCATCCCGCATGCCCATTGCAGTGCAAAGCTTCAGGGACGTTTGTCGTGTGATCACCACTCCAGAAAGATGGCTGTGGTGTCACGCCCATTGTACAGATGAGAAAACTGAGTCTTGGCAGGAGAAATGACTTGTTCCTTGTCACAGCTAGAAAGTGGCAGAGCTGGCATGCGAGCTCCGGTCTCTTTGGCTTCCAAGATCACCACTGGGTTCCACCACGACTGAGTCTCACGTCACACACACAGTTGGGAGGGGACTTCCAAAAGCCAAGACACCTTAGGGTCAGGCTGGAGCAAAACTTCATGGCTTTAGGGGATCCAGAGCTTTAATTTCTGTTCTCAGGATTCAGAATTGGGTCACTGTGCTTGGAGTTTGTGTTGCATGTGTGTCTGTGCACATGAACATGTGTGTACGAGTTACAGAAGGAGATTGGATGCTGGACGGTCCATATCCCTGGAAAGGGATTCCAGTGAGTCCTTGTGGGCAGGTGTAAGGAGTCATCCCAGGGGACACCTAGGACCTTCTGCTCTTTTCCAGGATTATCCCACGTGATCATCCATCCCTCTGTCAACCCTCCACCTGTCCATCTACTATTATTTCTGGGCCCCTGTGCTCGGGCTTTGGGATGACGCTGCACGAACAGGGACTTTGCCAAATGACTGTTAAATCAGAGCTGGAAGAGATTGTTTAGTCCTCCTCTCCCCCTTTGGTCAGAGAGGGACAGCGACTTGCCCAAGGTTGCACAGCAGGCTGGTGGCAGAGCTAGGACTAAAAGTCAGGTCTGTGGGCTCCAGCCCCATGTTCCTGCTTCTCTGCAGTGCTACCGGACGGCTCTAATTCCTGGCTGGCAGCCCCCTTACCCAGGCCTTCCCTCCTCTGCTATTCTGATGTGTTCTTGGGCTTTTCTGGAGTACTCACAGCCTCTGTTCCGAGAGACACCGGGGATGTCTTCTGGACCAGTATGCGGATCCCAGGCTGAGCTGAGCTTGGCTGAGCTCCGTCCCGAGAGGACACCCTTGCTGGTCTGGAACAGCAGGTTGGCCGAGCCCCCCCTAGAGCAGAGACTCTGAGGCTTTACTTTACCCACTGAACACCTGCTTCTCGTCCCCAGGGGGTCTCCAGAGGTCAACTTTTTCTCTCTCACCTTGGAGCTAGATCATTGCAAATCCTACTTAAAGATTTAACCGCCTAGGAAGAGCATTCCAGAGCCTTCTCCAAGACATGCCCTCTGGTGTCCTTGTGGCCCTCTCCATTGGGAAGTGCTTCCTGGTCTCTAGCCATGATCCCGACTGCTGCACTTCCCCCTTGTTTAGCCTTCCCTGGAGTGGGACAGTGGGTGGACACCAATCGCTGGTAGTTCTCCAGGCAGCACCAGTCCCTGCCAAACCCCAGGAGCACACCCTCTTCCCGCCTAAGATCCCGCTTCTTCAGCTTCCCAAGAGAGCCTGTGCCTGACTCAGAAGCACGAGTTGGGACGCGCTCTTTGTGCGGAAGGGATCTGGCTGGTCCCTGTAGGATCCTACAGGTTCCTGGGAAGGAGGCACATTCCTTCTCCAGGAGTCATGGAGCCCTCTGAGCTGGAAGTGGCCCTGGAGCCCAGGGCTCCCCCCGGTCCCACCTTTCCTAACGGGGAAACTGAGGCCCAGAGAGGTTGAGCGACATGTCTACAGCCATTCAGCCAGCCTGGTGGGGTGGGGTGTTCGCCGTCATGGGGCGATGCTGTTTCTGTGGTTTGCGTAGGGGGCTGGGTTTTCCAGTTCTATAAAGGGGGCTGGCTGGCGGCCCCCTGGCCTGGTGGTCCCTGCCCCAGGTATCCCCAGGAGCAGAGCAGCCAGCACCATGTGGCTCCAAAGGGCTCCCTGGCCCGGAATCAGTGCCCCACCTGGCGGCCCTCTGTGCTGGCAGACTCCCGGTGGTCCAGGGCTGCCCTCAAAGCCGAGCAAGGGCACCTCGTCCGTTCCACCGTCCTGTGGTCCCCTCCCACTCCACAGCGTCCCATGCTCCCTTCAGGCCCCTGGGAGGCCCCTCACCTCCATGGGCAGAGGAGAGGAGGCCTGAGTGTACGTCGGTGATAGGTGCCGAGGGGACACTCGCTCCGGTGGCTGGGGCAGGAAGAGCTTAAGCAGTTTTGCCTGCCGGGGCTGGACTCCCAGCTGGTGTCCTGGCCCCTCGGGCCAACCAGGCCATCTGGCCTGACAGTTACCACACTGTGTCCCATCTGTCCCGAGGCAAAGTCACCAGGAGGAGACCGCCTGCTGCCTTTGTGGGATTGCCGGGGCAGGCGTGGGCCAGGCTGTCTGGCCCTGGGAGGCCAGGCCAGCTGGGAAAGGATCTACCGCCGCGCAGGCTGTCCTCCGGCCACTCTCCCCTCTGCCCTGGGTAGCTGGCTTCTAGGGTCTCCCCAAGGTGGGAGGAGGGAGAGTCTGAGCTCCCAGGGGCGGTCAGGGCTTCCTTGTGCAGATGCGTCCAGAGAGGTGCAGGGACGGGCCCAGGGTCACACAGGAAGTCAGTGTAGGCAGAGTGGGACTCGCACCCAGGCTCTGCTGGCTGCTGCCCCGCATGGCCCAGCTCACAGGCTCGTTCATCTAGTAAGTACTGGTTGAGGGCCTACTATGTGCTGGGCACTTGGAGACTCTGGGTACCAGACGGCGCCTCAGTGCCAGTGTGGAAGAGAGGGCACCCAGAGCGCAAAGCCTCCCTAGGGGAGAATGGCGCATTGCAGCCATGCCCGGGGCCCTGGGCGCTGTAACAGGCTTCCCAGCAGCTAGAAGTGGGGCCTGCTCACTGAGGAGCACTTGGTGTTCAGTCTTGTAGAATCCCCACAACCCAAGGAGGTACGTACTGGTGTTACCCATTTTACAGATGAGGAAACTGAGGCTCAGAGGGGTAAAGTCACTTTTACCAGATCCCCAGCTGGGGAGTGGCCAAGTTGGGGAAAGGGCAGTGGATGAGTGCAAATGGCCTTACCCTTCCCCAGGCCGGCTCCTCCTTGTCCCTCTGTCTCGGACTATCTCCTTTTTGGCTTTTTACTGAGTCCAGGCCAGGAATTGTGTGGCTGGAGGCCCAAATCTCAGGGGAAAATGAGTCCCCAGCCAGGTTTGAGTTGAGAAGAGAGGTGGTACTGAGGCTGGTCCTTTGGCATAACTGGGGCTGGTGACCCTCGACCTCCCCCTGGGCTGGGTACCTGGTGGCATCTGGGCAGTGCTTGGGGAACTCCCCATGGAGGACTGCCTGTCCACCTGAGGGCCGACGGGCTGGGGCCGGGCCAATGGGAGCCTTACCCCGGGGGCCGCACAGCTAGGGCCACACTGCACCCCAGCCTGGCAGCCCAGGTGGGGCCTTTAGCACTTCACTCCTGGCGTTTGGGGATGACGCAACTCGGGGTCCATTCTGATCCCTGGGAGACTGAGGCACACACTCTTGACCTTCTCCCTGCCAGTATGAGGCCACCCGGCACAGAGACACGAGCCCAGGCTTTGGGATCAGACCAACACCAGCCACTTCACAAGGCGAGCAGAGCAGGAAAGTCTGGTGGCGATGAGCTTGGGCTCTGGAACCCAGGGCTGCCTGGACTCAAGTCCGACCACTTCTGAGCTCTGCGGCCTTGGGCAAGAGCTTCACTTCCCTGGGCCTCCGTTTCCTCGTCTTCAAATGGGCACAATTAATAGTACCTCTCTCACAAGGTCGTTGTGAGGATTCAATGAGTTAATAGTGCCCAGCACATACTAACAATTCATGATGTTAACTGTTGTCATTATGTGACCCTGGACAAGTCACCCACCTCACTGGTGAGCCTCAGTTTCCCCATCAGCAGAATGGGGACGAGGAAATGAGAGGTTCCCATAAGATGCTCTGCCAGGGGCTTTCTTATCACCGAAGTGTCTCTGGGAGACTCTGCTCCATTTCATTCCCCTCCTATCTGGAGGGGACTGACGTCTCTCTCCCCTGAGAGGAGCGCCCGGTCCCGTGGACAGGTGGGAGGAACACTCTTATGTGCGTGGGTTGGGGGGTGCCCCGTGCCCCGCCTCCACCCTCCCCACTGGTTCACATCAAGTTGAATGCCAGGACCCACCACGATGACGGCAGGCTGGTATTAAATAATGAGTCGGTCCCCTTGAGCTGTATTTAGTCACTAATCCCTCTCCTGGCCGGGTGGTTGCAGTGTAATTACCTGTCCCAGCTGCGCCTGGAGCCTGCCCCTTCCTGGCCAGTTAGGACAGTGGTGGCACCGACACACAGGCGGTCCTCGCCATAATTAGTTTGCCCGGTCCTTGTCACTCTTCCCTTCTTCCTTCTCGGGATTGCCCAGGAATGTTCTCCTCCCCTCACCAGCGGCCCGGTCTCTGGAGTCGCACTGAGCCAGCTGCTGCCTGGCTGTGTGGGACCTTGGGCACAACACTTCACACTCTGAGCTTCGGGCTTCTCCTTTGTGAACGGCCTGGACTTCGGAGCATCCCCCCGACATCCTGGGATCCCCTGTTCTGTGCTTTCGTCACCCCACGCGGAGCCAGTTTCTGCTTGCCCATCCTCCCTTAATCCAGTGGGGTCACTCTCACCCATTTTACAGGTGAGGAGACTGAGCCCTAGGGAGGACACTTGGCTCAGGGCTGCACAGCCTTGTTTTAAACCTAGGATGGGGGCGTGTGCGACCCCCGTCTGGTGGGCTCTGCTTGGCTGCTGGCTCCTCACCTGGCCAGGCTGCAGATGATTAGGGAAACCCGGCATCCCGGGCACTTGGCCCCAGGGCTGCTGCCGGTGGGGAGGATGCTGGGAGAGTCTCTGATGGGAGATTATGCTGAGCTGAGACTCACCGTCCCCTGTGTTATCCTTCGGGGCAGCACAGTCTCTTGGAATAAACAATGGAGAGACCCAAAGTACATATTAGGTTTCCAAAATAGCCTTGGGAGTTGCTGTTTCTCTCAAAGCTGTAAACATATCCCTGGGTGGGGCCCCCCACACCCTCCTGGGCATAGACCCCCCCAGGCCTCCTGCTTCTTGACCTGGGTACCCAGAGACTTGGTTCCCAGACTCCCTACTGGCTCTGGACTTGGGCAGGAGATGGCACCCTGGAAGCTGAGAGCCGCTGACATTGGGGTGGGGTAGGGTGCAGGGTCTGGCAAAAGACAGCGTCCCGGGGATGGAGAGCATGGGCACTAACCTTCCCATCGTGTGTCCCAGGTGAGGTAGGCCCAGGCTGCGAGGTGGAGGGAAGAGAGTAGCAGAGCTGGCCTGGACTGTGGCGGTTGTCTGGGGAAACAGAGGCTGGTGCGGGGGTGGGCGGGGAGGCTACATCCAAGGCCACAGTGAGTCAGAGCTGGACTGGCTAGATTGGATCTCCTAGGGAAGGCCCTGGAGGTGACATTCAATGGGCACTTTTTATCCAAGGAACATTTATTTGGTGCATACTGTGTACCTGGCTCTGTGCTGGGCACTGGGATCACAGCTGTGGTCCAGAGATGGGCCTGATCTTGCAAGAGCTAAGAAGGGAAGACCAGCCAGGGCTTGGTGGCTCATGCCTGTAATCCTGGCACTCTGAGAGGCCGAGGCGGGAGGATTGCTCGAGCTTGGGAATTTGAGACCAGCCTGAGCAAGAGCGAGACCCCATCTCTACTAAAAATAGAAAAATTAGCCAGGCGTCATGGTGCGCACTTGTAGTCCAAGCTATTTGGGGGGCTGAGGCAGGAGGATGGCTTGAGCACAGGAGTTGGAGGTTGCAGTGAGCTAGGAGGATGCAATTGCACTCTACTGGGGTGACAAAGCAGGACTCTGTCTCAAAAAAAAAAAAAATAAAGAAGGGAAGACAGACAGGTGTACAGATAACCTCAGTACTCAGTCATGCGGAGCCTTTGCAGTATGGATGAGTGGCACTTGACCCTAACCAAGGAGTCAGAGAAGGCTTCCTGGAGGAGGAGGTATATCAGCTGTGTCCTGAAGTCGTATTAGATAAGGGAGAAAAAGAGAAATGACAAAGGGGAGAGGGTGTAGACCCTCCAGGCAGAGAACACGGCACGTGCCTTGGAGGTGTGATGCAGCTCGGAGGTGCCGGGGATGCTGTTTGGTCTTGCCCCACCCTAGCATGTGGCCACTTGCTCCGGGGCTTATCACCCACCAGATGAGACCGCTCCCCTTTCGGAGGAGAGGCCCTGGGCCCGTTTCTCAGATGAGCCTGATCTCCCAGTCCTTGCTCCTTGGGAAATGCAGAGTGCCACCCATGAGGAAGGGCAGTATTTATGGAGGTAGCACTTTGACTGATAGGGAAACTGAGGCACAAAACAGCGTTGCTACAGGAGCTGGGGTAAGGACCCCGGGATCCTGCTTTTCCTTGGCTCCCTGCCAGCTGGGAGCCCATGGTAGGCAATGCTGGGGAGCCCTGCTCCAGGCCCCAGCGACTGCCGAGTCCCCGACCGTGCAGCCTTGTCACACGCAGCGCTTTAGAGGGGCACAGGGCCTTTTCTAAGTCTGCATACTTGGCCCAGAAACCCATTCCAGGGGATACCTGGACAAATATGCAGCTATGAGCATACCAAGATGTTCTTTGCAGTGCTGTTTAGATTGCTAGGACTCGGGGGTGACAGTGGGGACCCATTAAATCAGTGGCACACAGCCTTCTGCACCACCTGCTCGGAAGGATGCCACCGTATATTGTTAAGTGGAAAAAGTATGCTCGAAAACCATATATGATCTGATCCCATTTCCTCTTTTTAAAAGTCTCATAAGAAAAAAAATCTCATCAGAAAAGGTTGGGAAGGACATACAGCCAATGTGAACAGTAATCCTCCCAGGGAGGGGGATTTAGGTGGGTTTTAAAATTTTTAGATTTGGCTTGTCTGATTTTTTTCTATGTCTTTTGTAATCATTGTAAAACACCCATGCAATTTAAAACAAGGGCAAAATGAGCAGGTCTTTTTATCTTTTTGAAGTGTAAGTGGTTTTGATTTTTTTTGACTAGGTGTACATGACATCACTCAGAATTAAACAGATACAGGACAAGAAACAGTGACACATGCTACAACATGGACGGACCTTGAGGACATTATGCTAAGTGGAATAAACCGCTCGCATACACTGTCTGGGTCTGTTTATACGAGGTACCTAGCGTAGTCAGGTCCACAGAGACAGAGAGTAGAATGGCGGTTGCCAGGGCCTGGGGGAAGGGGCAATGGTGAGTTGTTTAATGGGGACAGAATTTTAGTTTTGCAAGATGGGAAAAGTTCTGGAGATGGGTGGTGGTGGTGATGGGTTACACAGTGTGAATGTTCTTAGTGCCACTGAACTATACACTTAGAAATGGTTAAAACGGTAAATTTTATGTTATGTTTATTTCACCACAATTTTAAAAAAAAGACACAGAGGGGATAGAGTGACGAGCCCCCTCCCCCCTCCTCACAGCCCCCAGTCACCCAGTTTCCTCTCTGGAGGCAACCGATATTTCCAGTGTGATGGTGGGTTTTTGGTTTCCTCCTGCCCCTGGGCACCAATGGGCAAGGGCAGCGTGGATGGGGCCCCTTCGCTCGTGGGCGGAGTGAAGATGCCTCCTGCCCCCAAGAGCCCAGGGCAAGCATCCCCTTCCATCCCTGCTTCCAGGGCGCAAGGCGGCCAGCACCCAGGTCCCCCCGCCCTTGTTGGGTGGGAGGGATTGAGCTATGAACCTGGAGGAGCCGGAGGTCCTGCCCTGGAGAGAGAGCGCCGGAACTCGCCTCCCCTCTCTCAGTGGGAGGAGAATACACTTAATCCACTTCCGTGTCCCCAGTACTTGGCTCCCAAGTGGGCACTTGGGAAATGTTTGTTGTATCTGTCCCGGGGGAGGAGGATGAAATCTAAGCAGCCGCTCCAAGGCTGCCGGGCCTGGGTGTCTCCAGAAACAGCCAACACTCACTCGCTGAGGCTTCCTCGGTGCCCGGGCTCGTGCCAGGCTCTGGGACGTGGTGCTGAGTTGGACACAGGGGAGATAAGACGTCCTCCCGTATGCCTTTGGCAGCCCCACGTGTTGCCAGGCACTGATTGCAGTGGGACTGGTTTGGCAGCGGGTGCCCTGCCTGGTGCCCGGGGCCCTGTGCAGTCTGCGCAGCGGAGCCCCTCACCACGGCGGGCAGGACAACATAAAGGCCGTCCTGTTCCGTGACGAATCGTAGCTCTGTCTGTTGAACATTTACCAGGAGCTCGGCTCAGTGCTGAGTGTTAACGGGTATTGACTGACTTACGATAACAGCCCCGCAAGGTCACAAGGGAGGTGCTTCTCCTAGCACCTGCTTACAGTTTGGGGACCTGGGGCACAGGAGGTTAAGTGCCCGAAGGCACACAGTTTGGAAGCGGCAGAGCCTCTGCCCCTCTTTGTACCTCCCCCTGGTGGGGCCAGGCGTGGGGCCCTGGTGACAAGCAGCAGCCTCCCCGCTCCCTGGGATGTCCACAGCACGGCAGGGCCAGAAGGAAGCTGGGACCCTTTTACAGACGAAGAAACAGACCAGAGAGACAAGGGAGCCATCTCAGACCCCGGAGCGGGTGACAGGGAGGGCGTGGAGGGGATGAGAGCTTCCATTCTTTCAGGGCCTGTGCACACCGCCTTTTTTACAAACCGTAGCAGCCCCGAGGGGGAACTTGAACTTTATGACCCCTGTTTCACAGGTGACCTAATGGGGAGGCTTGGGGATTGGAAATTATTTGCTCAGGAGCACGTGGCCAGTAGTGTTGGGATTTGAGCCCAGTTTCACCCAACTTCAAAGCTAGTGGCTTTTTTTTTTAAATTTCAGCATATTATGGGGGTACAGATGTTTAGGCTACGTATGTTGCCCTTGCCCCCTCCCCCCCGCAAGTCTGAGCTTCAAGCATGTCCATCCCCCGGATGGTGCGCATCACACTCTTTGTGTATGCGTATACCCGTCCCCTCCTCCCACCTCCTCCCTCCCCGCTTCCCGAGGCTAGTGGCCTTTTTGTTCACGAGGTGCTGGCCCCAGTTGGCCTTGGCCGGTGGAGGTGGGGCATGCTAAGGCCTTTCTCCACCTGGGTTCTAGGGCCCTGAGAGGTGGGTCCACGGGCGAGCAAATGCCCTGGCTAAGTGGCTCTTTTCCAAGTCAGTGACTGTGACCCCAAATGTGTACACTTCTGTGCACCTGCCCCTGGCATTGTTACCTGGGGGCATCTTCTGAGCATTGTGCTGGGGACATGGGTAGGGGTTTATGGAGCCAATGAGACACTGTCTAAAAATTCAGAGGCTGCTCAGACTTGGGAGTGAGATGGACCCGGAGTTGACCTTGAGCAAGGCATTTCACCTGAGCCTCAGTTTCTCCTGTGTAAAGTGGGAAAGGTAACACCTGGCTCACAGAGGTGTGGTGAGAATTAGAGGTGGTGGGAGTAAAATGATTAGACTGGCACCTCATAAGCATTTTACAATAGATGCAAATCCTTTCCTCCTTGTAGGAGAGCAGAGTCTGGTGCAAGAGGCGGGGGAGTGAGAATTTGCAGCACCCTGCATGCGTGATGAAGGCCTGGGCCCGGGACTGGGAACACCAGCAAAGGTGTAGTGACTCATCCTGGGGAAGTCATGATGGGCTCCCTGGAGGAGGTGATGAAGGTGTATCCCAGCCGTGCTGGAAGTGGTGTCCCAGAAACCTCAGGGTGGCCTGCAGTTTGGGATGCAGATTCCTCCTCACTGCGAGATACTGGTTGAGTCACTTTCCTTCTTAGAGGAGCCTGGTTTGTGCAGGGCGGTGCCCACTGGGTGTGATTTCTAGACAGAAGCACTTAAAAGGCACTGCCCAGCGTGCTGCACCGGGTTACAAGCAACCACAGGGCTGCAGTTTCTCCGAGGGTGTTTTCAGTGAGTGATACTGAGTGGGAGTGACGCTGGGAACCTAGGCACATACTGATGCCGGGGAATTGGAACAGGTGGCTCGTAAAACAGCCGGAGCCTCAGATTGGCATTGGGGTAGGTGACCCAGGGCTTCAGCAGCTGGCCTGGGAGAACACCCTTAAATGCATGTGCCTGGCGGGAGGTGCCACGAGACCAGCTGGGCTCTCCTGGCCTGGGCTCACCTGCTGCCACAGTGGCTCTTGTCAAGACAGACCTCGAAGGGCTGAGCACGTGCCCATTAATTCCTGGGGTATGTCTGGAGGGTGTGGAGGGTGGAGGAGATGATTGCTGGGTTTTGCTGGCAGGGGAATCTGTGGCATTAGTGTCTGGCTTCTTTCCCTCTGCCACCCCATCCCCATGTGCTGCTGGCCACCCAGCCAGGTGACAGTGGCATCTAACTCATTATCCTTCCCATCAACATGATTGTTCTGGCAGCATAGTGGCTCTGGGGTCAGACAGCCCTGGGTGCAAGTCTGGCCCCATCACTTAACAGTGTGGTCTTGGAGCACTCTCCCAGCCTCTCCCAACCTCTCTGTCTGTCATTGGGAGGTCATGAGGATGAGGCTGATGACACCAACTGCATGCTCAGGGCATGCCAGGCACTGTTCTAGGCACCTTTCATATGTTACCCTTAGGAGCAAAAACCCTTAGGAGCTGGGTGATAGTACCAAGGCTCAGAGAGGGTCAGTAACTTGCTCAGGGTTGCAGAGCTGCAAGATATATAGCTGGGCTTTGACCCCAGGACCCTCTGGCTCCAGAGCCCCTGCTCCTTTCTCCACTACCCCGCTGGTTTGAACTCAAGGACTGCTGTCCCAGCTGGCTTTTGAGACTTTGCAGTTTATCAGATGGCTTTGTGGTCAGCGTGGGGTGTTTGTCCAGGGACCACGGAAGTTGTGTTCTGGTGTGGCTGGGTGGGCCCTTAGAATCCGTCCAGTTTGACACCATTGCGTCACTAACGAGACGGCGGCGGTGCCGGAGGAGGGGAAGGGACACGGCCAGGTAGGGGCAGAGGCAGGACCGGATGCGGGACTTCCTGTGCAGCACTGGCTGCCTCGTTACTTGACGGTGTGCTGGGGCGCGGGGGCTTCTCTCCCTCCGCCTCTCTTACGGCCTGGTGGCTCCCCACGAAGAGCCCGGAGACCAGCCAGCTGCCCTGCAAAGGGGCACCCTTGGTCTCCAGGAAACGGGTGGGGAACGTGGATGATTCCGTGCAGCTCATCTCTACTGCCCGTCGGCAGGACTCGATTTCACCACCTTGCGGGGAAAATTCCTTAGCTACCGACTTTCAGTGCCACCTCTCAGTTGCTCCTGGATCCCAGAGAGTCAGGACAGGATGGAGAGGTGTCTCTGCTTAGGTGGGCCAGGCCTTCACCCACCCGTCTGCCCTTCCCGCTGCCCGCAGGTCATGCTGCCAGGACAATACTAGTGAGCATGGTCTCCGTCCATCAGGGGCACCTGGGTGCCTCACTCGAGCCCTACAAGGTGGACTGCTATTCCCATTTTACAGAAGTGGAGACTGAGGTTCCTAGCCAGAGGTGAGCAGGCCTCTGGCGATCACACAGTGGCAGACGGCTTTCTCAGTCTGCCGGCCTCCCTGGAGAGGTCTGGAGAGACGCCTGCAATCTGTTAACCATGTAGGGCCTGCGCGGCTCCAGGCAAACCCTCAAGAGCTGTGTGTGGAAGGAATGACAAACCAGTGAATGCTTGCTGTCACCTCGTCCCTGGCTGGCGAGAGGGCGCTCAGGGGGTGTCTGCTGCTGAGGGCAGGCTGCCAGAGGCCTGGCATTACCCAGGGTAACTCTGGATGGCATTGGCATCCTCGAGGCCATCACCTCTGCTGGGCTCCAAGGAAGGGGGTATCCAGGACTACAGGTAGCTCTGCAAATATCACATCCAGAGGGATTCTCAGAGGTCGTATTACAGGTGGGGAGACTGAGGCCCAGGGTTGCGAAGGGACTTGCCTGGGTTGTGCGGTGAATTAGCGACACAGCCAGGACTTGAACCAGAACCTCCTGCCTCCTAGCCTGGTACGCTCTCCTCCACGAGGAATGTCCCCAAGACATTAGAGCCCCCTGCCTGCCCCCTGGGCGGCTCTCACAGACCTGCACTGGGATCCCTGGAGCAGGCTGCTGTCTCAGGCTGGAAGCAGCCGTGGGTGGCAGTGTGCTGGGTGGAGGGGCATACGTGATACAGTGGCTTCTCAAACGCGGCCCCCGCCCCTGTGCTCGGCCTGCCCGGGCCATTACCGCCCGCCTATAATGGAATCGGCTGCCCTGGTTAAGTGTTCACATTAAATTAATACCTCCTCCGTGGAGACAATCAGTTGGCATTTAATTTGTGTTTCCTTCCGAGAGCAGCAGAGTACAGCTGGGCGGCCGGGCTCTGATGGGCACGTCTGCGAGGCGTCCCTTCCCGGGCTCGGGGCCTCCGTGGAGAGGGGAGCTGCAGAGCCCACAGGCAGGAGGGCGACAGGGAGGCCGTGAGGGGCAGTGCCAGGTGGCCCCGCGGGGCAGGCAGGTGGCTGGAGCTTACTGGCCGTCCATTTTCCGGGGAGAAGAGATGCTCATGGCAGACCAAGTGGAGGAGGAAGTCAGGAGGCGAAGTCCCCACGAGGGCCAGCGTGTAGCTGCCAGGGACGAGCCCCGTGGTGGCAGTGGTGGTGGGACTCTCCTCGGGTTCCCCAAATCGCACTCCCGCCCCACCCCACTCCCTGTCCCTCATCTGTGTTGTTTTCTGCCACAAACACCAATCGTCTGTGACATTAAAGGGGGGGTGTGTGGAAGGAGGAAGGTGACTCAGTCGTGGTTTCTAGACTCTCTAGAAGGGCCCGGCAAAGCAAGTGGGGGCTCTGGATCATCACCGGGCCCTGACTCTGCAGGGGCGCCCGCCACGGTCTGTGCGGCCCGTGGGCTTCTGGGAAGCTGCATTGAGGAAGGGGCCCCTGGGCTGCCTCTGTGCGGCAGCCTGTCCCTCCAGCACAGATAACATTCTAGAGATGAGCCAGTCAGGGCCCCCGGGCTGAGCCTCGCTCGGCTGTGCAGCCTTGGACAAGGCACTGTCCGTCCACCCAGGGATGGGACAGTACCCCTGTGCGTCTGCGGGTGGGCTGGCTCAGAGGCCAGGGCAGTGCAGAACCGAGGGGCACCGGTGGGCAAAATCTCCTGTGGTCAGAGCCTTCAGCCTCCAGCACGTCCCTGGCTGTCCCCTGGCCATTCCCTGGCAGCCTGCACCCAGCCCTGCTGCCGTGGGGTGGGGCGGGGTCCCCGTGGCCAGGGTGGAGCAGAGAGGGCGCCAGCCCTCCACCCGCCGAGGAGGAAGCTGCTCTCTGCCCGCACCTGCCTCCGCCAGAGGCCAGGCCCACGCTTGGCCCAGAATGAAGTTTTCCGCTGGTGGCTCCGGCCCAACCTCACCTGAGCTCGCTTCCCACCACCTGAGTGAGTCGGCCTGGGCGTGCCGGCCGCTGCCTTCCCGGCAAGGTGTGGGCCATTCCTGTGGCTCCCTCCCAGCTCTGCCTGGCTGTGGAGCCCGCCCCACGGATCGTCTGCCGGGTGCCAGGGGTGGGGCTGGGTGTTTTCACCCGTGCTGTGCCCCTCGTGCAGTTCCCACAGCCGTCCTCGAAAGCAGGTGGCGCGCTTCCTGACTCACAGAGGGCGCAGCTGAGGCCCAGAGAGGGTAATTGACTCGCCCAAAGTCACACAGCTGGGGAGCGGTGGGGCAGGATTGGAACCCTCCCTTGCCGCTCTGGACTCTCTGCCCGGGAGCCCCAGGGCTGTCCCTGAGCCTTAATTGTTTTGCTGGGCGTGCACCCACTTTCCTCCTGAGCCCAGGAGCCTCTTTCTCTGACGGCACAGGAAGTGCAAGGCCTGTGAGTCAGCCGCTCTGACAGTGACTTCAGCCTGGGTTTCCGCCCCTCTGTTGGCCAGCCTTGCTAGCCCCTTTCCTGCGGGTCTGTGTGTCATCTTGTGTCATCTTGAGCGCTGGGGCGGGGGGAGGACCTGGCCGAGTGTTGGGTGGGGGAGGGGGCCGGCGACAATGTCCACCCCTCCCCCCAGGGGCCAGCCGAGGCTTCTGGTTGCTCGTGCGGTCCCAGGGAGGCTCTTCAGGAATGCGGAGAGACCACATCTGGCTGGGCGGTGCTGCCGCCTCCCCGTCCTGGCCACCAGCCTCACGCGAGCGCTCGCTCTGCTAAGATGGTGGCCCAGGCCC